>JAPMOB010225425.1:14572-57563 GCA_029875015.1 Lepomis gibbosus | reverse complement strand
GGGCGGCGGGCCGTCAGATTAGGATCTGAGAGGGGGAGATAACGAGTTTATTGCCCCCTGGACGCGAGTGTTGGAGCCAGGGAAGGAGGAGGGCAGGCCAAGCAGGCTGGGGTGGGAGGGTGAATGGTGGTGGGCGTTTGTGTTTGTTTTAACCTGGGGAGATAGATGCAGCCACGCAGGGTCTTTATGAAAGAGCCCCCCAGCAGGGGCAGTAAAACACACACAGGCAGCATGGCTACAATACCAGAAACACCAGTCAACCAACAGTTACGGCCGCTCATCCATCACAGCCTCGACACATACACACACTTGCATATGCGCCTGACTCGGAGACGCACACATTTGCAACCTTATAATCTCTGTGCGTGTGTCTGTTTTTCCCTGGCCTGGTAAGTAGTTGCACAAATTGATTGTCAAGTGCTCAGCGAATAACTGATATTGCAAATAATTATAATGGTTGCCATTTCCGCCACTGTCCTAATTTGTGTTAGTTGAGTAAATTCATTTCCGAGGGCCTGTCGGGAATTCCGCTTTCTCATTGATCAACAATGTGTACTTACTTTCATGTTATCTCCTGAATTATTGGAAATGGGATAAGCCCGATCCTATTACAAGCAAACACAGAATAACGTATGAAATCTATATATATTTCACACGACTGTGATCTTTGGTCACTGAATTCTGCGCACGTATTGGGAGCCTGTATTAGCTTTGCTTGTCTGGCCCAGGCGCTGGAAGAGAGATAAGGGGAGCGGATATGAGAAATATGAAAAATAGCACTGTGATAGGATGATCAGTGAGAATGAGCAATACGGGCTGCAGTGACAAATGGGACAGGGAGCCAAAGAGGAGAGCAATGCAAAACGGCATTAAAGCCAAGGACAGAATGATTTTCCAAGAAGAGTGGAGACAAAACATACTTTCTTAGAAGAAACAGGTCAATAATAACCTCTGATATCAGTCATTTTGGTCATTTATTCTATTTCACATTTTTCAGTTTCAAGTCATCGAGTGTCTGTGTTACACTAAAACAAAAACACACTCAGTAGAACAGGTGCTGCGATTTTGCTACATGGCTTACAGAGTAATAATGAGGATTTTAACAGTCTATAATGTAATGAAGTTCTCACATTAGAAGAATATAAGCTAAAACCGTGGCAGCATCAGAAAAGACCTACTTCTACTTTGTTTCTTAATATAATCTTATCTTACAAAGATGAGATTATATTACATGATATGTTTGGGTGTTTTTCAGGGAACTATCCAACTAAACAATTGAAAATGGACAGATATCCGCAGCATCAAGAGAAATGGGATGAATAGCACAGATCCTCCTCAAACACACAAACCCCCACTTTCTCTTCAGCACTACTCCACTCTCGTACACACACTCAAAGGGATTTTGGGGCCCTGTGGAGCGGCACGTGAGCAGCCCTCTGTCAGCTGTGTTTGCAGTGAGGCAGGCGAGGGGCGCCCTGCACCTCCGAAAGAGAGTAGCGACCCGGGGAAACGGGAGAAAGGAGGGGTGCTCTGTGGAAAGGCCAAGGCTCGAAGTGGAGAGAAAAGAACGGCCACAAAACAGCTTTCCTCCAGAGAGAGAGAGTGAGGGAGAGGGAGAGAGAGAGGAGGGGGCTGTTGGAACAATGCCCCTTAGCTGCAGGTGCAATGGCTAAGGCCGTGTGTGTGTGTGTGTGTGTGTGTGTATGAGTGTATGAGTGTGTGTGCAGTGAGCACTTTCTTTTTTGTGTTAATTGAGCTGATCTGTTGTCTTTTCTCTGCTGCAAGTTTAACTCACAGCTGATTAACATGTGGCCTTTTGGAGCTCCTGTGTGTGCAGTGTGTGTGTGCAGAATTACACAATGAGCTCGGTTGCCAGTGTGAGCAGAGTAATGACACAGGCGCAGGGTGTGAAGACACAGGCGAACAGAGAGTGTTAACTTGATTTGCACTTGTATGGAGCACAGAGCAATGGTTAACACATCTGAATAAAGGCATTATGTGCTACATGTCGTACAATTGGAAGTGCGCAGAGGTAGATTAAATAGCATACTCAGAGGATTTAAAGCTTTATACCTAAGAACAGCAATGCAGTACAACAGGGAGTTCAGCTCATCTACTGTATATACTACCACAGTCATATCACTATTGCATCACCTCCAACACAGCCATAATTCCATGACTTTGCACTTTCCTTTACACATCTTGACAAACATAAAAACTTCATTTAAAGTGGTGGTTATTGTGACCACAGTGGGTTAAACAAAGAACACTTGAATATTGTTGAGTTTGACATCAAAAAACCTTTGGCGACTGAACTTAATGAGGTCTGGGGTCCTGACGCCGAGGATCTGTCGCTGACAGCTGCCCCATGGTGAGAGATCCTGATATTCAGACCCCAGCAGACTGGTCGGCCCTGTTTGGACAACTGGTTCCTATCCCAAATTCACATCATGAGGCATTGTGGCCACAGGAGGACGGCCCGGCTGCCTGAGGGCACACCGGGGCCGGGCCTCACCGCTAACACTCTAGTAGAAAGGTGCCCGTGTACCACCCGCTGGCCTTAGAGGTGGTCCTCACCTACACGCAGGAGCAGAAGTTGTGTGCATAAACAGTGGATGCATGCATGCGGCTCTAACTCACACACACACACACACACTTAACACAGCTCAAAGTGAGAGCCCCAGGGCCATTGGTGGGGCGCCCAGTGAGGCAGAAACACAGAAACATGTGTAAAGCCTTAAAGAAGACACTCACTTCACAGGAGTGTGTCCCCTGTTCCTCCTCCATCCAACACCTCGACCCATCCCTTTCATACGTGATTATTGGGAAAGAGAGAGAGAGAAAGAGAGAGAGAGAGGAGCAGAGGGTAAAGATGGGGATCCGTGATATGGACGAGAGCGAGCGTGAAAGATGAAGACAGAAACAGAGAGATTCTGCTCTCCACCCCTCTCTGCAGATATTACTGCTTAATTAAAAGGGCAGCATGTGCTAAGTATTATTCCAGCTGAGATCTCTATCTTCAGCCTATGTAATAAGATCTTCAGCAGGCTTACAGCTAAATTTTCGAGCAAATTTCCTTCCTATTCTTTGCCCTTATTTCCTCTTGGCCTACGTCTGTTTTGTGCTGTCGCTGCAATCTTTTTGCGTGCCTGCATCTTATGTGTGTGTGTGTGTGTGTGTGTGTGTATGTGTGAGCCGAGCGGGACTGTTTTGCATGTTAATTAATGTAATATTTTGTACACCACTCGGGAGCGTGTAAGTGTTCTCTTGAATGTCTTCCAATTAAGAAACATCCCTGAGGCACAAATTGGTTTGGACACACTGAAAATGTTCCCATGTTTTTACATATTTGGGAGATTATAAAGAACGTGAAAAAAATGCAGAGTTTACATGGCGTACAAGTGTTTGGTTTCTGTAGAGTCTTACAGAGGAACCCCCTTCTCCCTAACTGTCAGACCCAAAGCCATCTCTCCCTGTCTCCATCTGCTCTCTATCACGACGATGATTCACGTCTGCAGCTAATGCCGCAAATCCAGAGATGGTGGCTGGCTTGAGTGTCAGGCTGCCTGCTTTTAAATGAAAATCTCCAAAACCTTTATAGTAGATTTCAAAGTATCACTAAAATCATGTGCCTAACACTGCAGAACTACAATGTGCTCCAATATGCAATATATTTTGTCCATACAGAAATGGACAAAATATACAGTCCACACACAACACATACTCGCATTTATACACACAGAACGCATGATTGCCAAGTCATTCATGTATCATGGCTACTGGAGGGGTGGCCGTGAGACCCTTTTGCATTTTTTTTCCAAAAGAGTGGCTTTGGACTCACATTCAATCATCTGGTAAATTAGTTTAATCCTGCAGCAAATCTGTCCCTCTCCTGGGACATTTCCAGAGGTGTCAATCTGAGATAAGGCCTGTGTGACAATTGGGGGGGGGGGGCAGCAATGGTCTTTAATTCTTTCATACATTTGAAGCTATTTGATTTATGGGAGCAGAAAGAAAGACAGCCCTTTCCTTTTTCATTTAGGTTGTTAAAGGAAGGAAAGAAATGATGTGGACAGACAGTGTGCTGAATAGGAGTGCTACCTTTAATAAATTGCATATGATTGCATTGCTTCTGTCTACCAGATGTCAGAAGGAAAAACACACTGTACAAGGAATGGAGAAATGTAAGAATAAACCCTTTAGGAACATACAGTGTCTCTTTATTAGTGCTGAATAATTTGTTTATAGGTACCTTCTGGTGCCTTAAGGATTGTTTTAAAATCGTCTGACGGGAGAGCTTTAATTCCAGTTACAGTCCCGTAGAGTGTTCTTATATTTTTTGTTGTTATATCTTTATGATATCATATCATGTAGTTTCAAGCTGTTTCTGTGATCTTTAAACTTCACCACCCACAGCAGCTGGACCAGTGATATACAGCCATTCATCAAAAGGCATAAACAAGCACACCTATCAAAAACACACAGGTAGATGAGCACACATGCACACTGACATGGTTGCACACACACACACACACACTTGTACACATATAAAGAGTGTCTGTATGTCTCTGTCTCCCTTCATATAGTGTCAAGCCTCTGCGGACCACTTCTGCCCTCTAATGACTCTGAATGGGACTGCAGCTGCAGAGATGTGGAGAAAGAGCGTGGAATGAGACAGGATCTAAAGATCTACCGTTTTGATTTAGCATGGCTTTATATATAGTATCCAGTACAACCACATTAGCTTCTTAATTATTAACTGGAAAATGGAGTCGGGAGTATTGTAAAAGAGCAACAGGAAGAAAAAAATGGTCCTCTGTTTGAGCATTAACTATGAGATAACCACTTAAATTTCAGAGGAAATGAAAATATGACAACCTCCACAAAAAAATGAAACAGGGAATCTAGGCGGAAGACAGAGAAATCTGAAAATAGATTAATTTACCACAAATTGTACTTTTCTAAAAACTTCCAGGTATGACATTAATTACAATAAAATATGAAAATAGGTGGACTCCAAATCCACTTTAGTTTTTCATCAACACAACAAATAACAATTTAATGTAATAATTAAAAATACAGGGGGGGAATATTCACGTTATCTTTCAGCCACTCCATTTTTCTTTTTTCTTGGAATAAAAAATGCAATAAATTTTCATTAACTGAGTTTTCTTTGCCAATATAGCTGCTGAATAAAAAAAGTGTTTTGCCTTACGCCAGCACGTATCGACACAATAAAATACTCGATTCAAACATACTGTTTTAAACTTATAAAAGTTTCCACAAACAGTGAGCAGAGAGCTAATGCATTGCGGAATGGCATAACGGCGCGGGGGAGAGTCGGGTGATTTAATGTGAGTCATTTTAACATTAAAACAAGTGGGACACAGAGGAAACAAAAAGAGCAAGAGAGGAAAGGAAACTTCAAAATGCCCTTTGAGGAAAATGAGATCACAGGCTGCAATTATATAATTCTTGTCAAGTGATGGTGGCGATAGCCTAAGAAGAACGCCTGCGCGCGCGCACACACACACACACACGCACCCAATAAGCTCCAGTGGGAATAGCCTCCTTGACTGCATTTTTAAATGTTGGAAAGTTATGGGGGTCACATTGGGGTCAGGTACAGGAAGAGTATATGTGTGTGTGTGTGTGTGTGTGTGTAAGAGAGAGAGTATACGTGTGTGTGTGTGTGTGTAAGAGAGAGAGAGAGAGTGTATACGTGTGTGTGTGTGTGTGTGTGTGTGTGTGTCAGACCCTGAACACTGGGCCCCTGATAAAAGCACTTCTTCTGATTTCCTCCTTTGGTTTTTGTTTTTGTCCATTTGGTCCGTCTCTTTCTAGTTATGATGAAAGTCAAAAAGCCAAGTGTTCCCTGATGCCAAGTGCAGATTTGAAGTGGGGGCATGACTTATGAAGTGTGTATGTGCTTCTGCATGAGTGTACGAGTGTGCTTCAGTGTCTCAGGGCTTTTAGAAACAGTCAATCTTGATATGGCTCCGTCACATAGACTACAACACAACCGCATGAATACAAACATATATAATGAATAGTCAGTAATAGCATGGTGCGCTGCTTTCAGATGAACCCTCTGAATAAACCAGGCATTCATGCTGTTGCCTACATATCATGGATGCTACACATCTCCACATCTTCCAGTTTACAAAACCCATTTACAACACCGGGACTGGAACACAAAGGTTCCAGTCTGAGCCCTCATCATCCATCCACACACACACACACACACACACACACACACACACACACACACACAGACCGGTGGTGGGGCCAGGGGGTCTGCTGCTAGGTTCCCAGGGAGCCTCACTGGTCTGATGGAGGCACTTTGTCTGAAGCCGGGGCAGACTACAGCAGACTCCAGAGGAGATGCCTATCAGCTACTGGCTACCCTGCGGCCTGGAGGAGAGAGGGAGAGAGAGAGGAGAGAGAGAGAGAGAGAGAGAGAGAGAGGAGGGGGATACAATACAAGATGCTGAATGAAAAAATAGTCAGCATCAACATAGAAATCAGAAAAAGTAATTGCTCACTTAGGACAGAAATAAAAATTCCACATCCGCAAGGCTGTGTGAGGTTAAGACAACTCACAGGAAAGAAACATTTCCTGTGAGTTATGCATGCAAAATATCAAACGATTGAGATAAATCCCTCAACGGGCGAATCAAGTTAAAAAGCCCAACTGCTCTCCATTGCAGATAACGGTAGCAGAGGAGGCCATATGCAAGTGTTGACAGGCAGAGTGATGTATAGTGACACTGAGGGTGAGTCAGGTCGGTGACACACAAAAGGTCAACAAGGAGCGTGACCTCTCCAGGTGTGGCCTCCTCTCTCAGCTCCAGCAGCAGGCACCCTTCCACACTTTCTCCATCCATGTTTTTAATCTTCCTAAATGATCTCTGACAGTTTAAAATGTATATGCAATATACAGCTCATCTTTCACTCTGACAGGTATTGTAAGGTGCTGAGCAATGATAGGAACAACACAAAGCCGATACGAGAATAAATGCAATTTCTTTCTGACGTCTTTTTCTCTAATCTCTCTCTCTGATTACCGAGGCAGAGCGGGGTTGTAGAATCGGCTGGGTTAGACGGCGTAGTGGTAGACAGATCTAATGTGTGCTGTCTGCTGCATGGCGACTTCTTAGTTAGAGCGTGAGGGCGCTGGGGAGGGTGGGGTGGAGTGCTGGAGGGACTTGCACCGTGACCTAAGGATCTCCACGGCCTCTGTCAGCGGAAAATTAGATTACAACAGGGGAGCAACTGAGGAGGGGGCGTCAAGAAGTCTAAATATGGAGGGCTCAGTATGTCCATAATCACTTTATGCAAGTTAGATGAACCAACAGACTTATCTCATCCTCGCTGTCCAGATTGCCGATGCTGGTGTCAAGCGTGTGTGTGTGTGTGTGTTGTGCAACCTCACTTGACACAAATTGGCTGTGGTCATTGTACCTCTGTGGTGTCCTTTTATGGTGAACCAGACAAAAAAAAGTGTACAGTGGAGCATAAATGTTAGTGATATGTCTGAACGGATGGTTTTGACACGGTAGCAGCCAAAACATGCCAATTCAGACGGAGCCATCCAGAATGTAGGCGTTCTTAGAAACAGACGCAAAACATGAAGCAGTACATCCGCTTGGATTAATACACCACACAATGGAATGATCAACCCAGGGTTTGTGAAGATCTCAAAAGCTTCACAAACCCTTTTTTCACTAGTAGTCAGAGTGCAGGATAAATACAATTATGAGGCTGCTTATGTGTGCAAAGATGATCAATTCTTGCTTTGATATGAATCAGTTAGATGTACAGTCAGTCAGGACTGTTAGAGATAGAAAGAGAAAAGGAAAAAAAACACAGGAAAGAGAAGCTTGGTGGACAGACATTGGCAGCAACTCTGGATGAACAGTGGCAGCTGATTGTGGTGGTGACGAGAAAGCGAAGGAAAAGAGCAGGGGGGGGGGCAGAGACAGAGCAGAAAATTGAAGTACATGTAACATGACACAAATGGACAAAAGTATTTAGCTAATGATTTATTATTAAACAGAGCAGGCAGCCCTCCCCGGCCCGATCCCCCAGCCTTACCCAGGCACAAGCCCTATTGTAGGGAGATGGAGAGGCAGATAAGCAGGGCTGTAATGGTAGTCAGATGGCAGGTGGGCCGGCCGAATCCGGGGTTAATCACTGCTAAGTGCTGTGGAGAGGAGAGGCCTGGCTGAAACATTGTATCCTGGGGGGCATTGAGAGGACAGGTAAGTCAGCCCAGGTAACTCACCTTGGTGGCTCAGGAAGACAGCTGGACTCTCGCACTGGTTAGCTAATGGTGTTAACTCAGCAGAGTCGCCACAATGATATGTTACATCAACACACTCACCTACATCTTACTCTCTGTCTTGCTCTTTCAAACCATGTTAGGCTCTTTTGTACATGCTCCATCCTGGCTTATTGCTCGGAGCATTTCCGAGTAACACAAGTGATTTAATCTGTCTGAGAGGAAGGAGAGAACACTGTGTAACAGAGTAACAAAGTACAGAGGTCTGTGGACCTTTAAATGGAGCTCTTCTGGGGCAAAACAAAACAACTTTTAGTCATTTTTATTTCACAGATGGATGAAATGAAAGGCTAATGTAATACAGATTCAATTTTGATTTAAGATTTCAAATACTGTAGACAGACCAAACACAACACCAAAACTAACATGACAATGAAAACCATTTCATTTTGTCTCTCTCTAGTTTCAGTTAATTCACATTTTTCATTCGAGTGCCCCCTATCTGTGGCTGTCTCCATCCTGAGCGGCATTTGCCTCGAGCGGATATCAGACTACATGAAAAAAACAACAAGCAAACCTCTCCTGCCACAGCATGAAATGCGGGCCGCCGTGTGTCTAAACAGAGGTTGACAAACCCATAATGAAGGCAGTAATTGGAACAACATTTCAGGTCCACCGTGCACGTCTTGCTTTGGTATCCCTGCTGCCATCAGGCCCTTCTCCCAAATCATTTCCAAACGTCCAGCAAATCAAAATAAAACACGAGGAAAGGAACACAACTTTACAGAGCAGTGACTTCTGATGGGCCATTTCTGCTGGAGACTGCAGTCTGCGTGGAGGTGGGCCTTACTTAGCCCTTAACATGAAACAGGCTGCTACTCTGGGCTACATTCAGCTAGAGACATCGAAGGAATCAGTGCAGTGTTACTCCAACAAACATGAGCTGTTGTCGTTGCTGCATGCAATCTGCCCTACAATGACAGAAATGTGAGGGAAATGCACATATACAGCTCCTCAATTTCCACTTTACCACACACACAAACACCTTCATGTGAAAGCCCAACCATCAACCGTATAGCTTGCTTATTCCTCTGCCTTCTCCCATAAAATGGAGTCGTCGTAAACAACAGATGAAGTCATCTTGTTTTAGAAGAAGAAAAGAGGAGAGGTCAAGTTGAATGGAGAGCCTTAGTTAAATCATCGGCTTGTAGTAAACAGTTGAGAGGAACATCTATCAGCCAGGCACGTGCCGCTGACAGTATAATAATAAGGTAGAGAGAGCTGGAGCGTGCATTGAAAACAGATGAAGAGAGCTACTTCTCTCTGGAGACAGAGGGTGAGAGCGAATGAGGAAAGAGAGGACAAATAGAAAAGTAGCTCATCACCTTTTCCATCAGCGTGGCGGGTGGCGCTGGTGTGAGTGAGCGCGGTAACACTGCGGACCCTGTTCATAATCACAAGGTTACTGTTCATTGTTCGACGTGACCCGGTGGACATGAGTGACAAGGTGGGCAGCCGGGCTCTGTGCTACTGTGCGGATAATTACCTCATGACGACAAAGTGAACTTTGATGTACAGTCTCTCCCCTGTAATGCTTTAATGACCTTAGAGCTGGTATTTGTGCCCGTCAGTGTATATGTTTGTGTAGAAAAATGCCTGCACACACTCAACACACTTACACAGACACTAAATGCGCGCACAATCTCTCTCGCGCACTCACACACGCACACACTAGGCTTCAGCAAGCAAGTAGGCTTGATGTCAATCAAGTGGGGGTCTAATTAAAAGTAACAGGAGGAAGCTGCTGGGGACAGCAATCGCTATCGGACTCACATTTTCATATGAATGGGCTTTTTTAATTAAACTGAACAGCTAATAAGCCTCTGTATCCAGACCATGTAGCAGTTTAACAGACAAAGAGCCACAAAGAAAACACACATACACACACGCAAGCACAGAAAAGAATGGGGGATGAGAGGTAAAGACAGAAGGATGAATAATGACGAGTCAGAAGCAGAGTGATGCATTGCCTTTGAACCTGTTGGCTCTCCTTTGTTTGTGGAGGCGCTTTGCCAGCAGCTATTGTTGTCAACAAAGTTTATTTAGCGTTGATGGTATTAAAGAACACAGTCCAATAGAATTTGCCTTTGCCATGAGACGGGGAGAAATGAAAGAGTGAAAGAAAGAAAGCACTATCTCTTCCTCAGATGAAAAGGAGAGTGTACAAACAATTTGGGCATGCGTGTGTTGGTTATTCTATCCCACAGCTAAAGGGTAATTATGAATGTATTTGAGTTAGGTTGACTGAATCAAACAGAAAACAGCAATAAAACTAAACCAGCTGTCTTTATTTAAGCCAAGAAATTCAACAGAATAACAGCGTTTTGCCAAATGATTTGGGGTATCAGAAATTGAAATAATACAAAAGTGAAATGTCACTGTAAAATCCAATCTTATTTCCATCAATGGATTTAGCAGCTATTGAAATAAAAAAAAGCAAGGCAGCATAATTCAGTGACATGAATTTAATGCTTAGCGGCATGGTTATATGATGTTCAGACTTGTAATGCCAAGCTCTAACAATGACATTTAGCAGCTCCAAAAAGCGCTTTGTTCATGAGCCAAACATAATTAATGTGTTGATCCTCTTCTATGTGAAATCAGCAAGCCACTCAAATCCGGTGTTTCTGAAAAAAGCACAGATTTTCTTCTCCACCCGCCCTCCCTTCTCATATCAACAGTGTGTCTGCAAACATACATAATCACACCAGGTTGCCAAGATGGGTGTGGAGAGAAAATGGGGACAAAAGGCTAAATAAACGGGACGTATGATTCCCATACTGCTAAGATTTCTCTGTGGAAGAGATTATGGTTCCGTTCTAACAAACACGACAAATCTCCATTTTCCCAACCTTTTACAGCAGATAAAGGGCCTTGGATCCCTTTTCCACACTAAATCCCAGATCAACTTCTCCTTAGCTATTCAAACCACCCAGCAGGTTGTTTCTAAAAGGCTTGAAAGTGAGCCTAGAGATAGCCAGCTCTGGCATCTCAAATGAGCTCGCCGTGCCGCCATGATGTACGCTCAGCACGCTAATTCTCCCTCTTTCTTACTTTTTCAGAAACTTTTAACATCATGACCCCGAGAAACATTTGCAAACTATAACAATAAAATTAACTTGTAATGAGCAAAATAATTGCACATCAAACGCTGCTCGATGGTGCAGTGCAAGCTTGGAAGAAAGGGCCCAATTTACAGATTACATGGCTCATGACTACCGAAGTTCAAAACACAGAGAAATTGGTTGTGAAGTGAGAAAAAAGGGCCCTTCCAAAACGACTCCGAAGCATTCTTTAAACTTGTGTAATGGATACGCTGCGGGCAACTGGGCAAATTTACCATGCAAAGAATCTCCATTCTGCACGCAGCACTTCAAAGGCGAAAGGAACTGAGTTTCAGGGAGCCAGTGGGCACAGGGAGAGGGGGGGAATGAACACGAGATGCACATTTGTCTCCCGGAGTGACAGAAATTGGCGGGGGGTGTTCAAAATGAGAGATTTAGCTGATCTGGGGCAAAGTAGTAGTTCAGTCAACACCACAGCGCTTCCTCAATCTTCAAAAACAGAGCGAAATCATAATATAGAGAGGAGAAATGCTGAGAAAGGTAAAATGGGAGGCAAGACGACAAAACTGAAAGGCGACTGGAGACATTTTTCTCTCCTCAGCTGAGGAGTAAAAGAGAGTGAGCAACAGAAAGAGAGATAGAAGATAGGGAGATAGATGACTCAAGCGACTAGGCCAAGTTGTGTTGCTTAATATTTTTCTCTACCAGGCAGCGGCCTTTTATGTTGTGTTGGTAGAGGGAAGTAGAGGGGAGCAAGAGATTACATGACCAATGATTAAGTGACCAATGCCATGCTGTGTCTTACAATCAGATACACACACAACACAGCAGATTATGCCAAAAAATACCTAAAACCCAGATACACTCTGGACTGCAGTGGACAGCTGCTATCACGTCTCCAAGTCCACATGCAGGAAAAAAATGTCTGATTTTACCAAAATAAAAACCCGGTGTGAAGGGCTAAAGGGACATGGTCCTCTTTTTGTACACCAACCAAAGTGAGGAAATTGTGTGAGTAAATGTAAAAATTGTTCCTATGAAACTTCTGTATTCTGTAGATGTTGCAAAAGTTGCAGTTGTGGCTAAAACACTGAAACAAGGTCACAGAAATGTTGATGCTAAAATGTTTAAAAGGTCAAAAAAAAAGCCACAAACGCTCCTCAGACGAATGTGTTGCTATTTATTTAGCTGTCTCAAAATGTTCAGAAGAGACATTTTCTTGGACACAATATTTTGTGCTCATTACTCACATTTCTCACTGCCGCCGTCACCCCTCACTCATTCTGTCTCTCCTCCACCCCTCTCTCCTCTCACGAGGCAGTCTCCTTCTCCTGTTCTGCAGCCTTATCTGATGGGAGCTCAGCCACCGTTTGCATAAAACACTGTTTATAGGGGTTGCATATGTTAAAACATTAAAACACACAGTAGAGTGCGTGCCCGCACACACTCACTAATGCTGCACATGGATGTACACACACTGACAAGTTGAGCTGTTTTGACCTTGCTAAAAAGCTATGCAACTGACGAGCGGTGGATTTGTTTTAATAAGGCTTCTCCTTTACAAAACACAGAACACACACACATTGAAGTTGTTTTACTACAGTTTAGTAACATGCCATATATATTAATAACATGATTTATTAAGCTTTCATCCTAAAGTTTGGATGGTTTCAAATTAATTGATTTACTCATTTATTGTACAAAGAATAACATCACTCTGCCTTATATTTGTTCTTAATGTACTGTCAATATGACTAGATAAAAAAACACCACATTACGTTTTACTACAGTTGAAAAGGTCAGCTGAATACGGAGTAAAAAAGTTGAGAAGCACTCATCACTTTTTTAAGTCCAAAAGTTTCCTGTTTTGTCTGACCAACAGACCGAAAGCCCACTGGGTTAATGTACAACAACATAAACAGAGAGATAAACAGGATGAGACACATCCTCACATTTGAGAAGCAGCAACCAGTGAATGCCTTTTTTCTTGCTAACATTTTCTCTAGATCGACTAAATGATAAATCATCTCATAGTTTCAACAGTAAATAGAAGAGGTCTCAGAAATCCTGATTACATACATTCAACAACACGTTATCTACTTCATGTTTTCAATCTGCAAAGAAGAGTAGCTACAGGTATGTAGCTTGTGATCAGGTACATTTTAGAGGTTTTGTAAATACCTAGATGAAATCATTCTATCATAAATAGCAATCAGAGCTACACATCAATGTACTGTATACAATACAAGACCTTAAGCAGCAGATTTACACCTTGTTCATCACTCACAGTTTGAAGAATCAATTCAACAGGGTACTGCACTCTATAAAGACCACTTTATTGAGTCTACTCTGCCCCCTTTAACAAAGTAAAGGGTAGTGATAATTGCTGTGGCAGCAGCCAACACAAACCATTAGTCTTTCCATCAGTCTCACTTCATTTTCCCCATTCTGTTGGTGAGTTGACCGCTATTGTCCTCAATTAAAATTCCGCCCTTTATTTTCTCTGACAATTAGGTTACATCTGCAAATGTGCACTAATTTACTTAACTTACGCAAACCTCAGGCAAAAGTCCCTGCTGTTTGTTTAACATGCAACTTGAACTCTCTGACTTTTACGTCAACCTTCCTCCACCCCTTCGCCTCCCCTTCTCCATCTCTGTCTATTCATAGACCATGAAACATTGATCAACGGCCCGCATGATTCAAGCCAGGGACACCTTTCGCTGTCGGGGATTCAAACTGTAAACCAGAAGGAGTTTGACCAGTGAGATACGTCAAGATGTGGTTTTGGATTAGTCCACCACAGCACTTCCTGGGGGAAGTTTTCCTCTCAGCTCACACCCGTAGAAAATGGCTCCTTGATACCCTAACTGCCAACAAAGGCTCTCTATGCTTTGGTCTGTCATGTCGACATGTCTTTTCCTGTGTGGACAGAGCACTTTAAACTGAGCAGCCAGGGAGTAAGGTTCCCAGGAGGTTGAGGAGTGAGAGTTGTGTATAGATTGGAAAGGCTGCTGTCAACAAAGACGAGCCTTTTGCCCTGACACATGACCTGACTACTTCCGGGTCACGTCGTGATAGCCTTCCTGAAGGTTATTCAGAGTGCCAGCCGTGTTTCACATGACCCCCAACACATCACATTCCTTGGCACTAATATCACAAAGTCATTTTCCTTTCTCTCACAGTCTGTTTATGTCACATCCGATCACGTCAGTCAACCACACAGACTAGAGAGTGTCGAAGGTGGCTGTTTGATGAGTGAACATTAGACTGGGAGGGGTTAGTGTCAACAGCTGAGTCATGGGGGTTAAAGGAGATGATGGTGAGTGCGGGGTCTTAAACGCGGCATGCTCTTTCTTTGGCCACGCGTGACTGAAGATCATCATCATTAGAGCCGAGGGTACGGGGCGATGAGCTCATCCTGGACAGATGATGGTGCTCATTTATCATGCCTATGAAGGGGATTCATTCAAGAAAAGCATTGTGAAATACGACACTGTAAACATATTCTGCATTTATAGAAAACATCACAAATAAAAGTTTTTTGTGTAACATGATCATGACAGAGTGGGCATATTCTCTGGGAATTCAAAAGAAACTGTTCATAAATGAAAAAGATGAGAGTTGGGAACTACTTTTGGCTAATTTAATGTATTACATTAATTAGTAAATCCATTACAACTACTACTACAGCATACAGTTGCTAACTGGTTTTCAACATTGCCCACAATGGTCTGATATATCCTATATAATTATAATTATAATATATAATGTGTGCACGATGTTATTATTGAAAACGGAGGGGGGGAAATATCCGTTTCTCTAAATACCCGGCTATGTGTAAACGTGGCCTAAGCCATATAAACTTGAATGCTCATTGGAGTCAATCATTTTCAGGTGATTTGTATTTGTGTAACGAGGGAGGGTGTGGTGACACTGAATGACACTTTATATCAAGGTGTGCATGATTATTAGGCAGCTTCATTACCACAAGGAAAAATAGGTAAATAAAAAGGCTTAACTGACACTGAAAAGTAAAAAATTGTGAAATGCCCTTCAGACAGATGCAACAGTCTTAGCTAAATAGCTAAACCTTTGAGGCGTGTCCACCGGACAATCAAACGTTCTGTAGTGAAAAGTCAACTCGGGTGCAGAAAGCGCATGGAGAAGAAAAGGCACAAATTAAGTGCAAAAGATTTGAGTAGAATTAAATGTGAAGCTACCAGAAACCCATTATCAAGTGTCACCATATTGCAGAACTGCAAACTACCAGGAGTGTCCAGACGTACAAGGTGCCAAGTGCTCAGAGACATGGCCAAGAACAGGAAAGATTAAACACAACTTAAACACTGATTCTCAAGTTGAAGTGTCAAGGTTGGGCAGAGAAATACCTGAAGACAGATTTTTTACAAGTTTTATGATCAAATGAGAGAGACTCTTGATGGACCATATGGATGGGCCTGTGGCTGGATCACTGATGGACATGGCACCACTTTGATTCAGGTGCCAGAAAGGTGGGCCATACCTGTCAAGTATCCCGTTTTGGCCGGGAAAGTCACGCATTTTACCCTTCTTCCCCGCCATCCTCCCGTATTAGTATTTTCCCGTAAATCTCCCGTATTTTAACCTGCGTTATTAAAAAATAATAATACCCTGGGCCCGGGCGGAGGAAAAAAAACAAAAAAAACATTCCCAATCTGAGCTCTGTCACTAGCATCGTGATAACTGCCACCTGCAGGTAGACATTAGACAACAGAACTGTTTGCGCTCTACTCTCATGTAAAATGAACCACTCTGGCCCAGCCCACAAATACGCTCCTTCCAAAACAGCCTTAAAGAACGCAAAGTCTGCAACAAATTTGTACAATAACTCACTAAAAGAGTGAAGAAAAGTTACGTGAAATTAAATGAAAAACTTTAAAAGAAAAGCAATATGAAATGAAAAGAATGTATGGAATGAAAATAAAATGTAAATGTAAAGACAAGCAATGCTAAATGAACAGAAAATGTGCAAATAAGCAAGTAAATAAGTGCTCTTCATATATACCCTTTTGTGTTTTCATTTAGGCTATAACATCTGTCTTAAAATGTAAAGGATAGCCCACTGGAGCTTGGTTGGAGAAAATTTACCTTATTTTTTAAATTCAAAACTTGACAGGTATGTTATGGGCTGCTATCATTAGGATTAGATAGTTGGACTTTTTCAAGTTGAAGATGGACTGAAACTCCCAAACCTGCTGACAGTTTCTGAAAGATACGTTATTCAAGCAGTGGTACAGGAAGAACTCCTCAGCATTCAAGAAGGCCATGATCTTTATGAAGGACAATGCTCAAAGATGCCCGAATAACAACCTGGCCCCCTTCCACACCTGACATAAATCCTATAGAGAACTTGTGGACCCTTCTCAAACATGAGATTTAGTCAGGGAAGACAATACACCTCTTTGACCAGCATTTGGGAGGCTGAGGTTGCTGCTTCAGCAAAAACTGATCTGAACGGATCATGAAACGCCATGGATGGACGGCTCATGGCAGTTACTAAAAATAAGGTTGGCTATATTGGTTACTAAATATTTTTGAAAGACCAAAAATGTTATTCTTTCAAACAAATAATTTGATAGAATTGAGTTAATTAAGTTGCCTAATAATTCTGCACACATATTCTCCTGAGCAAGACAAAAGTCACTTTTTCTTAGATGAACATTCAGGTTTGTGGTTCAATTATAATTTGGATTGATTGAGAACATTTTGTTTGTTCAACAATAAAATGAATCCTGAGGAATACAATTCGCCTAACTATTGTTCACGCAGTGTTGTTGACCCATGTCAGTTAATTTTTCCACAGCCGGTGCTGCCCAAACGCTGTTAGCATTATGCTATTTGTACAATGCAAATTGAACGAGGATGTCTAAAATCGGAATCAGGGATAGCTTGCTTTCACAGTAAAATGTCCACATTTTTAACAATCAATTTAAGGAGAGCATAACTTAATAAACACATAGCCCCTTAATATTGAACATACTTCATAAATGTATTATTTTTGCCAGTTTTCCATAAATTATTTAAATTAAATTGTCAATTAATTGCGCTTTTATACAATCTATGGCCGTGCCCCACGCTCCAGCATCGCTCCCTGGACTACAGTGACTTTGGCCTGAAGTCTGAACACAGCCTTAGTGTTTTGGACTGTTGCTCAGACAAAACAAGACATTTCAATTAGTCACGTATGGCTCCTGGAAGTCATAATGGACAATTTTGACTTTTTTGTGACATTTTATAGATAAAATTAGCAATCGATAGCGTAATTGTGGGCATAATATGCAGATTAATCAATAATGAAAACAATTGTTGCCATGTGCTTCACAGAAAGACATACAACAAGACAAGGGCATAGATCAGGGTAGATTAAATAATTAACAGGAATAAAATTTTAACAAATGAAATTAAAAGTACATAAATCCCATAAAAGCAAAGAAATACAGCTTTTATTTGCTAAAATCACTTAATTGACCCTGCCTATATTTGGCACTAACATGAAACAGTTTATTTATTTCAAACCGAATAATACTTGTAAAAAATGATCAAATAATATCAAATACACATCATTCATTTGATCTAGCTCCGACAGACGTCTTATGCGCTTTTACAACACGGTGCAGGATGAGAGAAGTTAGCCGACAGAGAGCGACGGACTTCACATGACAGGATACACAATTTGGATTAATTTTTATGAAAAGCTGTTTTGATTCTTTTGTGGACTCTTACAGACAAACATGTTGGAATGTAGTCTGCTTTCAGACTTGCACAGAGCCTTAAACCTCTGAGTGAACCCCGACTCAGTGCTCAATTCTCAGCTGATACCCGGGGAAGTTGTGTCTGGGCCCATTAGGACAGGCTGGGTGTATTCAAAGGGTGTACCGAGGTCACGTGATGGATTCCCACAGTTCAGAAACTCTGCTGCCCTAAAGCTACAACAGGAAGCAGAGTTTAGGGACAGACTAATGGACAATCATTATACTTTCTGGCTCCGTTGACTCATTTGTTCTACTAGTGTGAGAACGTAGAGCCTCTAGCCCCCCTGGCATGGAAAGACAGTGATATCTGTACTTTGTTCATTATGCTGCACAAATGATATCCCATTTTCTCATTTCTTGGCTTTTATTCATTTTAATTCATCCTCTAGTTGAACTATTTCCCTGGTCGTCCTGCTCCGCTCAGTCTCCTGGTCTCTTCTCTATATCTTAATTCCCCTCTGATTGGTGGAACTGAAAGAAACACTAAAGAAATTTTTTTTTTAAATCCTGCATTTACAAAGTTTCCTCTGCACCCAACCATCACTAAATTTCAATGTCTTTGAAGCAAAAAATCCTCATTCATTCTGCATTGTTAGAATCACAATGAACATGAAGAAGTGGGATTGATGTAGGCGGCTAATCAAACGTTTTTCTTCAAACACAAGACAACTTTTACTTCCTCTGTTCTCTTCCAAAGTTAGATAACCCAATATTGTTTGTTACAATGGCTGACAGCATTCTGTCTTCCTGTCTCAGCACCTGTCCAGTCGGACTTAAATGGGCCAGAATGGATAGAAGAAAGGATGGGGCACAGGCAATATGGTTGCAATTGTTAAAGTATGCTTGAGAGACAGCCAAAAGAGACAGGCCCACCAAACTGGGCCAAAAGAGAGCTCGTTGAATGGTGTGTGCATGATGTGTGTGTATTTAGGGGGCAGCAAGGCTGGGAGATGTCAACATTTTTTCTTCCGAGTGCCCATCTCCATTTGCATAATTTCCATTCCTAGAGAGCAACAAAGAAAGGAAGGAGATGCTCATACAAAAACCAAATTGACGAGGGAACAATGGTGGTCTGAAGGGTCATTTTGAGGGGGCTAAAATTTCCTAAATCATGGTTTAATATTTTGTCAGGTTAGTTTTGGAAAAAGCTATTTTGCCAAAGCTAAGTCAGACCCCTGCTTTGTATGATTTGACACCTGAATAGTTCTCCAATAATCAAAAAAGAAAACAATGCCTTTTATTTCTCAGCTGACTTTGCTGCGAGCCAAAAATGAAAATGAGCAGCAACAGATAATAGTACAGCGGATGGTGGACATATCAATGATTAATTCTCATCTTACCAAAGTTGAGTCTGAGATGCATAATTCACCACACACACACACACACACAGACACCTCCATGTCACATCAAAACAGCAAACTCAGCTCAGATGGACAGTTGTGCATCAATAGCACATATGTTCGCCAAAGGTTTGAGTTAACTGGAAAAGTTTACAAACTAGGTCAACATATAAAGAGGGGTAATGAAAATCAGATATACAGATATTTGTGCTTGCTGTATTGAAAGTTTTGGTAAAGCTCTGATGGTTTAAACGCGCACACACAGCTGGCAGAGGGGCAGGTGTAGGGAGCAAGAGGGCTGAAGCGAGGGCGAATGAGCGGGCGAGCAGGCAAAGATGGATGATGGATGGTGTTGATACAGGAGGCAGCAGCCCTGCTTTATCTAGGCAGCACAAGCCAGACCTGCTGGGGTGATGGGTTGGCTGTCAGCCCTTTGTTTATGGACCACCACCCATCTCCCATCTCATATATGCCCCAAAAGCCTAGATCACTCAAAATGGCTAATACCTCACCGCTCTTTGTCTCCCCATCTCCGAATCTTTTCTTTTTTCATTTTTCCCAGCAAATGCTACTTTGTCTTCCCAAGTTTGTTTCAGATGTACAGTAGCAAAGAAGAATAAAAAGTGACAATCTCTCTCCATTGATTCGCAAGTGAGAAAAAAAATAAATATGACATTAATTGTAATAATTTTAACTGTTGATAATGAAATGTGTCTTCCAGACATTTAAGTCCACGGAGGACGAAAGAGAAGAAAGAGAGCAGGGGAAGAAGTGAACCTAATCCAACCATATCCCCACGAGTTGCACGCTTCCAATTAACGACTGGTTGGTTTATCAGTCTCCGACGGGTGATTGCTGTTTTTAATCATTTTCTTTCTCTACACGGTTTCTTCCTCTCTATCAGTTCTTCCCACTCTTATCATCTAACCCCCTCCTTGCGCCTTCTCGCTTCCCACCCCTTCTCTGTTCAACGCTGCCTCCGTTTCATCATGTTTCTCATGGAGACACACACTTACACTGTGTCCAGCACTGGAGCTGTATGTTAAATAAAAAATTTGATGTGCGATGTGTTAATGTTCTTCGACCACTGACACAGCACCGTCCACAAGGAATTTTCTTATTAAATTAAAACTCCCAGTCAAGTTCAAGAAACAACAACACTAGCCTGAATAATAAAGACACTAAAGTCAAATCAAATAATGGGACATAGATCCATGAACTGACCCACAGTACTGGTCGTCAGATAAAGTTTGAGTCTTTGGCTCAGGACAACAGAGGGTATGTTTAGGCCTCTTCTCTTGACTCATCCAGAAACACAGCTGTGGTCCTTTGAAAAAAAAGTCAACAACCACCTTCTCTTTCACCTGCCTTTGTTAGTGTGATTGATTTGGAGACCTGAAATGTGCCTGTCACATTGATCGATCTGTCCACTTGACGGGGGGCTTTATCCCTCCGCCTGTTGGCATGGTAATAAATGGGGGATGACGGGCAGTTGACGGAGCAGCAGTTATGGCTTCTTTAATTTTCCCCCGACACCTCACACTGACAGAGACCCGTAACGGGGGTGACATGGCTCTGTAATGGTTACGCTCAGTCACCTCTTTGTCGGACTGAGAGAGGGATGGGGGGGGGGGTGTACACTGATGTGTGTTGATTTTTGGGTTTGTGTAGAGGTTCACTGATGTTGCCTCTCCTCCCTCTGGTCAAGGTGTTATTGAGAATGGGGCTGTTATCTCTGTCCACGAGGCCACCCGCTGCCTCACTAATGGCAGTACACCATCCCTACCAATCCCAGGAAGCTGAGCTGCGTGTTCGGGTGGGTCGCTAGCCACATCCTCCTAGGTGGGCTATAACTCATCTCCAGACGGTGATAGGCCCTTATCTCAGTCCCCCTCCGCAGGCCTGGCCCTCGCCTGGTCTGTCTTAGGGAAAAGATTTTCTTGTACCCCAGTGTGTGAGTTATAGTTGGGGTTAAGGTGACTGAATAGGCCTGTCTGTTTGGGTTGTCTTGGTGAATTTATGTCTGTGTAGGCAGAGGAATGTGAAGGTGCATGTGTGTGCATTTATACAGTATGTGTTCGTCTGTGTAACTGAGATTTATTTACCATGCAAACATACGTGTGTCATCTCATCCCCAGTCAGCCTATGCATCCCATCCTATAAGGTGAAACACTATTGTCATAAGTTCTTTAATCATGTGAAGGGCATCGTTACAGTTGCATCCGAGGGTTGCCCCTCCCTTCACATGCACATACACCCACTGCCACCCCCACCACCAAGCCGCCTCTCTCTGTCATCTCGGCCTATCAATCAAAAATGTATTAAGTCCGGAGTCGGGACCGATCAAAGGCAGAATTCCTGGGAGGAGAGCAGATAAGGCCTATCTCATTAATAAGTGCTTTACCATCGTAGGGGCCCGCGCGCCTCGCCACACCCTGCCTGCCTCCCTTTGATATCTAATTATCCATCCGTTTCATTCTGTCAGAGAGGGAGGAGAGGGACGACTCATAGTGTCATCACAACCAAATACTGCTGTGTGTGTGTGTGTGTGTGTGTATCAGGATATGGGCAAGGGGGCTGCACCAAAACATCATGACATGCAGCAAATCCAAATGTGCAGAGAGTGGCACATGTAAACAAATGCAAATAAGATGTTCTTGCAAAGGCAACTGGGCCCACGTCTGTAAGGCACCCCTCCTGAAAAGCTGTCATACATATGGTATGAGTCTGAGATGGAGAGAGGGATCTATTTTACTGAGTGTAACGCTAACAGCCAACTGCTGCTAAGACTCAGTGGCGGCTTACAAATCTACCTTTTAGCAATCTTTAGGAGCAATGAGCTCTAACAGCGCTCCAAAGAGCTCAGGACGGATAAGATAGTAGTGGGTGAGGAAAGAAACAAGATATTAAAACATCAAGGTAAGATATTGAGGAAAGGGGACAATGGAAGTAGTGCAAGGGTTAAGAGGATTTTTAAGAAGACTGATGGACAAAAGAAGAAGAAGAAATGAAGAAGGAAGGGAGAGGCAGACAGGAGAAATGAGAGAATGGGAAATGGGAGGGAGAGAAAGAGCAAGGCATTCTTTTCCCTTCTCTCCTTGGTTTTCTGTAAGAGTAGCTCAGGAAGATAAGGCTAAAAGGTCCGTCAGTCTGTTGTGGAACAATCCATTCTGTGTCTCTCTCCTTTTTCT
The DNA here is from genome assembly GCA_029875015.1 of Lepomis gibbosus. NCBI lineage: Eukaryota > Metazoa > Chordata > Actinopteri > Centrarchiformes > Centrarchidae > Lepomis > Lepomis gibbosus. The sequence continues at coordinate 34,829 of JAPMOB010225425.1, read as the reverse complement.
CTCTCAAGATACTGCCTTTCTCTCTGTCTAATGGCACAACTCAGATTTCGAGCGATGCCTCTTGTGATATGGCTCATCTCTGGTGGCATGGTTTACTGACATCACTTGTCCAATACAATATACTCTCATCTCATAAAGAGCAAACCAGTCCCGAGTCTAATGCAACAGTAAAATTCTGCATACGCTCTGGGCTATTTCTCTTTAAAGAACAAACCTTCAATATAACTAATATTCAAAGCAGTGTAATTTATTGATAAAAAGAAACACAATTCAAAGCTACAATAAAGTGCTGAAATTATGTCTTCATTTTACCGAGCCGTTCAAACCCTCGTCCGTAATCGCTCAAAGCAGAGCTCGGAGACAAACACAAACCAAGGAGGATTTAGAAGAACAAAACCAACACAAAACACAGACCCGCGTGCCTAACAAAGACTCCAAAGTCTGCCTCCCCATCCCGTGTCCTCTTTTAAAAGGAGACCTTCATCTCTCGCTGTTCCTGTTATGAAGAGACTTTCTTCAAGAGGAGAAAGGAGGTGTGTCAAAGACATGGGTCACAATGTTTACGAAGGCTACTTTTAATCCAATCACAGCATCCCCATGCTTTTATTTCCTGTTTCATGGGATTACAATTAAATGAAACATAATAAAAACACAAAATTAATTTATGGCTGAATAACATATTTTTCTTTTTTAAAGGGATGGGTTTAAAGACTGAGAGGGAATCTACAAAGACAGTAATTAAAGTAAAAGAAGCTAATTAGTTTCTGAGACTTTAATTTTATTTTGTATTTATATATTTCTAAAGGAAATTTTGATGCAAATACAGCAAACGGCCAACAATCATTGAACGTCATTAGAAAAGACTTCACAAAGTCTTAGGTCTTTCTATTCAAAAAAAAAAGTCCACATCCCCCGTCTAAAGTTACGACACCAGTTAATCAGCAAATAATGAGCTGTGAATACATCTCCCCCCCCCCTCCCTCTTTCGCTACCTCTCTCTGTTCTGTCTCTGACCTGTTGTGAAGCTGCCTGAGGGTTTAAATAACTGTCTGGTGCCAGGCTGCCTTACCCCAAGGCCTTGTGGGAGATAAAGAAGAGGTCAGCAGAGGTGTGTGTGGGCGGCAGAGGAGGGTGATGTGTGTTTGGTATGTGTGTGTGTACATGTGAAGGTGTATGCCCTTGCCTTGCCAGACACTGGAATAGGTGGAAAGAAAGACGAGTGTATTCCAGTCATGAGACCCAGAAGGCCACACAACAGAGAACAACCAGTAGCAGAAAATCATGTGAAACAGATGGCTAATTCTAATTCTACTGGCTAAATTTGGATCTATATTTAAGCAAATGACAGATTGACAATAACAAAAAAAATCATATTTGGACGCAAATTCAGATGCCATATTTTCACAGTACACACACAAGAAATGGACTGCAGCTGCAGCAGCCTTCAGTCACCCTCTCCTCTACACTCACTACTGGGTGTGAGAGAACACCTCAGACCCACAAACAGAAGAAAGAGAGGTCAACTGCTGGAATGAACCTCTTCTATGGCTGACCAAGGCTAGAGGCCCTGTCGGCCTGGGTGGCACTGCCTACACCCCCGGGTGAACAGGTCTGGTTGTGATTTGGTTCAGCGGACATTAAGACACAGCAGAGTCTTCCTTCATTTTCTTTTTTGTTCCCAGGATGCCTCGGCTAACGTGGGTTACGGAGGGGTGACAGAGAGGTCAGGGGGGCTCCAGTCGACTGTGCCCTGAGGATGAATCCTGGGGAGGGACAGCAGAGTGGTAGTTGACAGAGAGGGAGAGCGGGGCTATCCCTCAGGAGCCTTGCCCCTCCCAAATCAAAACAAACAAACAGAGTGTTCCTCTGATCTAATCTGGCTGGACTAAATCCCTCCAAACAGACCGCCTGGACCAGCTACTACACAGGACTGCAAACTCCCTAAGACTGAAGACAAAGAATATGTTTGACTTATTTAAAAATGTTACAATTATTACTCAAATAGTGTAATGTAACTGGTTACATGAGTTTATATTTACCGGCATCCAGTTGTGCTTGTGCACATACCACAGGGTAACAGTATTTTGTAGGCTACTGCCTGGGAACACTAACATGTTTGGCTCTTTAAATTTTCACCCTAAACATTCCTTCTGTGTTTTGAAGCTTTGCTATGGTTTAAACAGTAGACTAAACTTCTCACCGGCTAACTGTTACTCCAACACAATGCTAAACAAATTCCTCTTCCTCAATAGTGCACCCACCAATTGCACAGAAGTGTTCTGTCAGCTGACCAGCGAGAAAAGATGAGGGTGAGATTAGTCCAATCAGGGGTCAGGCTGAGGTTATCACAACCACTCCAAAACTAAAACAGATGGAGAACGAAGTTCAGCACGACTCAACGTCTACTGTTGGAGTCATATCTTTAGGCCATGTATTCTCCAGCTCCGCTGGACTGGAAGAATGTCAGACTTACTTTTGAATTCTGGGTCATGTTGCTTTAACAAAACAGAGTGTGGATCAGCAAGTCTGAGGCGTATGATACGACACATAAAAAGACACGTAAATCTTAACCAGAAGTTAGAGCTCTCTGTCCCTCATAAGGACGAATGCGGCATAGAAACAACAAAAGATGCAAAATAAAGCCCACACACACACACACACACACAATGTTCAGATGCCTCTTTCCATATGTTCATGATCACATACATTTTTAGATAATTGTACTGGCGGTATTATCACAAACAAACATCTGAAACAAGCTCACTTTCATTTTAAATAGGGACTACGACTACCCACCTTTTTAGGTTGACATCAACATTAGGGGTCTAAACGTATACGTTACAACACAGTATTTGTTCTGGTTGTGAGAGTTTATAATAATCAAAGATGATAATCAAAGATATCCACCTTTTTTATGCAGAGTAAAAACCAGTCTTCAACTGGTCTCGTGAAATACAAATGAAAACTTGTCTAGGTGCCCCGAACATCATTCATTCGCGTCGTCAGTCTGCTCTTGCTTTTCCCCCCACTTTGTCTATTTTTGCACAATTATTTGCTTGTTTTCTTCATTATCTCTTCATCTGGAATCCAACTCCCTGCAGTGCTAAACATAAGGCCCCTCTCAGTCTCTTTCTCCATCTTTAGCTCTCCAACTCCTTGCACCTAGATGAGATGTAACTGTGATTATCAGCGCCATGACAAGAGGACACAAGACTTAAGCCATGATGGAAAAACAAACAAACAAAACCGACAAGATAAAATGATGGAAATATGTACAACTTCTTATCACAGATGCTAATTGTTTCCGTGTGGGAGGGGAGGGTGGCCGTGGAGAGGAGCCGGGCACGTGAGGGAGGGAAAGAGGAACTTGAGAATATCCTCCCTGTGCGTTTGGCCTGCGCCTGACTTCAGAGCTAAGCCCTCTCTCAAGAGAAGGTCAACACCAGGTTCAACTTTTCACCTCGGCAGCCTGAGAGAACATACTAAATACCAAGGATTACACCACGGTGCTCTGCAACATCGCCTGGCCCTCACTGAATTTCAGAACAGATCTACGCGGCACAGTGGTACATATTCAACATGAAATATGAGTGCATGGGCTAGAAAAGCAATACCAAAAATCTGCCTAATCACTATTACGAATAACTGCAGCAGATATGCAACAGCTGTACTTAAACTGCATTTAAACCATTCAGGTTATATTTTCTTTAGGCAGATTACTTGCAAAATACACTTTAAATAAATTCTGGTGACACCCATTAACTCACAAAGTCAGCGGAACATCAAAGGCGACACCGAAGCCCCATGTAAACCTCCTGTACTGGAAGGAGTGGGCATACTACAGCAGCAAGGAGTCGATGACCCTTAATTTGACTTTTGGGCACCATGTCTAGTGGTACAATGTATATGTGAGTGTGTGTGTATGTGCGTATGGGGACGTCAATGCCGGTCAGGTGTAACTACACAGACAGACAGACAGATAGACAGGCAGGCGGCCGGCTGGCGTCAGCGGCCACACGCCTGTCACGACACACCACACGCCGGGAGCCGCATACCGCAGCACCCACACTGCGTACGCACAATGAGCGCTCAGTCCCCCGCATCACGCACCAGCGGCAGCAGCAATGTGAAATATTCACACAGGGACAAAAGGTAGAGAAACAGGCGGGGGGAAGGGGAGGGGGAGACCTGGGAGGTAAGGACAGAGGAAAGGGTTCAAGAAAGTGCGGCTGAAATGGAAATGACATTTTGACAAACTTGTGACAAACATGGAGCAATCAGACAAATGTCTCATTGCACAGCAGCATTTTTGCATTTTCAAGTTTTGCATGCAAAGAAAAAAGTTCATAGGGTTATTTGAAAGTGCAATATAAATTTTAAGATTTACTTTGCTCTATAGTCTACACTCTAGTGAAGGCATCATGGTAATGAAAGGCCTTCATTCATTTTAGAGTGATTTTACAACTACTTTTTCATCTATTGCAATAATCATAAGTACAGATGAAACTATTAATCTGTTACGCAATTAGTCAATCAACAGTTAATTAATCATCAATAATTCTAATAATCAAGCAATATGAACGATTGATGAGTCATATGTAAAGGAAAAAATTTAGCTTCTCAGACGTAAGAACTTACTTCATTTCTCTCTTGGGCATGATTGTAAATTGAACGTCTTTATTTTTAGGACAAAATAATTTTTACATGTCACTTTAGGCTCTGGGAACTTGTGACATTTTATAGACTAAACAATAAATGTATAAAAGATTAAGAATAAACAGATTAATCAATATTGTATATAAATAATTATTATATATAAGTAATCTGTAGTTGCTCCAATAAACACAATTTGAATTCAGTCACTTCCGCAAAGGATTGCAGTAGTTAATATTTGTAATAAAACTTTCTAGATAAACAATTTCTCTTTAAAATTTACTTTTAAAACAGTAATACAATACAAAAACTGTTTCTGTGTTTTATATGAAATAAAGAAACTACAGAGATCCTTGGAAAAAAAAAGTCAAACTTGACCTGAGTAGCTTGAGTTTAGAAACACTACAGATGTTTAACAGCTCTCTCCCGCCCTCTGGTGGAGCAGCAGGAGATCTACGCTGACTCTCCACCTTCTCTCACAACCTCCTTATTAAAACTTCCTTGAGCTCAGTCTGACCTGATGTTTCTAACCTTGTGGGGATCTAGGGGATGGACAGCAAAGATATTAATGTCAGGCATGTGTGAAGAACTCACTTGAGTGTTTTCTGCAACTAGGGCCGAATGAAGTACAGTGGGGCCCTCTATAGCTATCGCCGACACCCTGAGCCCCACACATCTGCTGTTAATCAGCAAAGCTTACACAAACACACACATACACAGAGACAGACACACACACAGGCACACACACTTGAGAAAATCCCTCCGAACTCCTGAACTTCCGACATGACTGGGGTCAACACACTTGCCCTGGATCTATTAGTACTCACACCACAGCCATGTAATAAGAGCTGGTGAGTTGTTACAGTACGAGGAGTTCTTACACACACACACACACACACACACACACACACACACACATACACACACACACACACACACACATTTTAGACTCACTGCATAGCACAGCACATAATAAACCATATTTGCAAAAAATGTACCCAAATGAGAGGTATAAAGGACAGAAAAAGTTGTTGATAATATATATATATATATATATAAATATAATAAAGATAAAGATTTATCACACCAGTCAGTACACCACAAACAGTAACTATAGCGCAGGCTGAACATCCTGATAGCGCAAAAGGAATAGCACTGAAGTAGAGACTCTCTCACATACTTAAAGGTCCATCCTTAAGTGAAGTTAACAACTGCATCATAATGTTATTAGTAACACCTGTGGTTTTCCCATGTTGAAATGTCTGCAGTGAAAAAGATGCGTTTGTAAACGCATCTAGTTTGTAAAAAGCCCACGCATACAGGGAACATTAAGGTTTCATAAATAATGACTACATTTCTGTAGTCCTACAATACTGTACAGTATATAATATATTCAAGGGTGTCACTTTGTGTTGAAAATTGGTGGGGACATAGGGGCTTAGATGAGGGGTGTGAAGAGACACTTAGACAATCAAGATACGTGATATTAGGTTCACGAGAATGACATGAAAAGATATTTAAATAGTGTTTTAAAGATATCCTCAATGGTGATATGAGTGGAGAGTCTGGGGGGACCTCCGCCAGGAAATTTTGATCATTAAACACTTCATTTCCTGCATTCTGGTGAAAGTTTCTGCACCAATTTATGGTGGAAATTTTTTTATTAATGTAAAAGGAAACACAGAATTCAGGTAGCACTGAGTTTTCAAAATATATAAATATAGCAGAATATAATGCAGTGCAGCTCTCAGGCGTTTTGTCTTGCTTTCAGATGTGTTTCTCCTGTAGATCAGCTTTTGTCATGTAATATCATCCCTGCTGAGGCCACACATTTCATGTCATGCTTTTAGGTCATTTTATAATCAGTACCTTGTTTTGGTTTTATAGCTTAACTTCCCTTTTTTGCACATTTGTTTCTTCTATATTTTAATTGCATTGCATGTTTTCTTAATGTGCAAATAAACGTCTCTAAAGGATTTTTCATTTGTTATTTAACAGCAAGCTATATTTCACAAGGTTGAATAAATTATGCTTTCAAAAAGTGGTGGGGACATGTCTCTGGCGTCCGCAGTGTAAATGTTACCTATTCTATGTAGCGTAGAGTACCATATAACGTCAAGGTTACTTTGTAGGTTAGTGACATACCTCTGTCCACACGTCGTCGTCTATTCGACCTAATAAGCCCGTTGTTATCTGCACTGTGTCAGTTTCACATCACCTGTCTTCTCTCTTCAGGTGACAAGCTGAGGACATTGGGCCATAAACTGTCAAGAAATATGAGACCATTAGAATATTACCTCAACTACAGTGAATTTATGTATTATGTTTATCTTATTTTTAAATTCGGTTCCTACGGTGTTGTGCAGCTAGTTTCTGCGGGATTAACGTAACATTAACTTGTTAGCGAATTCGGCATGGTTTTGAGTAGTTAGCGGCTTTGACCTGAGGCCAAACTCTTCGGTTAGTATCCTTGTAGTTTATTTGTTTGAAAGAGTTAAACATAAAATGTGAACATACTTTTATTTGAAACACAAACCTCACCTTTGTGTGACTTCGACTCGTTGTTGTTTTCGATTGCGTTATCTTCTTTCAACAAGCCGTGATCATAGAACGTATATGAGCTCACTGCCGCCCCCGGTGGCCATAATTATCATTACATATACTGAATTGATCATTTTACCCTTTCAAAAATCTGTCAAACACAAACTTGTGCATTTATCGTAGTCACACAATCAGACACCGAATCAAAAAACTTAATATAAAGTAGACTTTAAATTTAAATTTTATGTATGTATTTTATTACCTGTAAAAAAAAAAACATGTGGCTACATTTAAATGGCTGCTTTATTTTTGGTTGTGCCAGTTTTCAAGCCACATAATGGTGTTTATTGATAATTTCTCTCTGGTGGTGCAAGGTTTACATTATGATATGTTTGGAAGCACAGGTAAGTGTTTGGGGGGACATCACAGTCACACAGTCCATATATGACAACTGCTTTTCTTGAGTATAGCAAAGCACAGACAAATGGACAGCCTGAGGTAAAAAAAAACACATGCTGGTGTTGTTGTTGTTGCAGGGGGCATGCATGCACCACACAGCCCTGTTACCTCAAAGTATCATCATTTACATTTATGCTTTTCCTGCTATGACAAGTTAAAAATGCACTCACACTCAGAGAAGCAGACCACGTACAATATGGATATTTTATGAAGTGCAAAACATGAATATGAGACAGGTGGTGATGTATTTTATTGAATCTGACAAAACATATATAGTTCTTGAGTAAAATAGTTAATGCACAAATCTCCAGACACCCTGTTATGCTATTGATATATGTTAAAGCAGTTAGAAGTTTGTATATTACCAGCAGTGAAGCACATTTAGCATAGGTCCAACTTTACTTTACATCAGCCGTTGTCCTAAAAAGTCCTGACACAATGTAGTCTGAGGCTCTTCCATCGATGAGGCCTGTTCCATCACTGTTAACAAACCAGCAGGGGATATTTTCACCATTCTTCACATGCCAGCTGAAGTCTTTCTGCCAGTGTCTGTGGAGACAAACACGACAATGAAGAGGTGTGTATTATGCAAAAATTGGCATTATGTATTCCTGTTTAAAATTTATGTGGCGTGAGGCACGTGCACCTGGTCACGTTGAATGTGTTTCCCTTCACGTACATGGTGGCATCCAAGTTCTCCTGGACCTCACCTGGACGCAGGTCTGACACCTCAAACTCAACCCCATGGTAGAACTGACCTGGAGGACAACAACTTACTTCATATCTTTTGATTGTATTCAAAAGAAGGAATTAGCAAACATAATATAGGGACAAAGTCAATAAATCATGATATGAAACTTTCGTGCAGTTCTCTACCTAGCAGGCCATGAACCGAAGCAGACAAGTGGTGGCTGTCCAGAGTGTAGAAACCCAGATAGTCTTGTTGTTCCTGGCGTCTCTTCCAAACTTTTGAGTGTCTGATAACCATGAATTTAACAGAGTGCCTCAGTGTCACTATCAGGCTGCAGTTCTTAGTCAACCTGATGTCCATACTGCAGGAGAGACGAAAGCGTTGTGACCAATAGTTGACAGCAAGAGGCAAAATTATGATTCCTTTGTTTCTTTGTGATTCACAGGAGCCACGTGGTGTAAAGTGAAGATTTATTTGTCAATGTCATTTAAATAGTTTAACTCAATATTCAGTGCAGGTTTCATAATGTACATTTGGTTTTTGATTTGTAGTTTTAACTGCTCCTGTTTTCTGTTAGTTTGTATTTAGATGGAGCTTATTTTTGCTACACTGTAGGAGTGGTATTTTTTAAAGGTATGACAATAGAACTTTCTTGTGTGTTAATATGTACTCTATTAATGATAAACATTAAGAAAATAATTTACCCTGACATGACCAAAATGACAAAATACATATTTAAATCATTATGTCATTTCAGTAGGCAGCATGTTGTTGTCCAGTAACTTTAGATAATTTTAGCAAAGCAGCTTTACTCACTTGGTTTCTTTGATAGAGGCTGCATCAGACCAAAGCAGCTGGAACTGCTTGCCATCGTGGGAGACTGATATGTCCTGAGTGCTCACCTCCAGCCTCACCCCCAGCTTCTGGTGGATGATACCAAAACGCCCAAAGTAGGTGTGAATGTTACCATCCCGAAAGACTTTCTTCTTGCCGGTAATTTGGCCATTCACTACAAATCCTAAAAAAATAAAAGGTTTGCCCCATCTCATATTTCTGACAAAAAAAGGAGACTTTTGCTCTATATTTAGAACAGGTGAGTGAGTATTACTCAGGGCTGACCTGATTTAGGGTCTCTGACCAGGTTGAAAATAGTTCCTGGTTTGTCGTTGATGTTAAAGCACAGGGCGTCGTCTCGGTCAGCGAGCTCTATCATGAAATGAGGATCTCCATCCACTGCAAACACATCATTAAAGTATCATGTCAGACAGAGAGTTTAAAACAAGATTTGTGGCAGGAACAATGAAAGCATAAATATGACAAAATTCTGTAATATTAAGCTACTGCTGTATGACAAGCTTACCACTTGATGGGCTATTGTTACTGGAAGAATGGCCTGAAGAACCTGATTTTAAAAAATAATAACAGCAAATATCTGAAAAGTTCTCAGCCCCAGATTCATAAAGTATGCCATATAATTAATTTAAAAGAGACTGTCTTACCGCTGTGTCTCTCTGCTTTCTGTCGCTGGTCTGTGAAATAGGGCAACAGAATATCAAGTTAGTTGGATGTCTGTGGCACGTTTTACTTACACACACTGATCAACAGGTTTCTCATACTAATAATTAGTGTGTTATAAATTTGATAATAAAAAAAACATAATTTCTAATAATTAACAGGACTGGGTCGTAACCTAGGATATGGCTGGAGGATCTAACTAAGGATTGTTCCCGCCTATTTATTTTGAAAGAGCAATGGTCAATGGGAAACTCTCGACTGACTAACAGACTTTTGCGTTTATTGGGCTGGCCTTGCTACGGTCCAGCCAAAAAAATTAAATCATAATTACACATCTCCCTTACCTTCAGTCAGTTTATCAGCGATCAGAAGGCTGAATGGTCCGTGCTTACTTTCAGGCTTGGCAACCACCATGGAGGTAACAGGGGTGACAAAGCTGTATCGCAGGGACATGTCCAGGGCCTTGGCTGTTGTATCGTCTTTCTCCTGCTGAGTACCAAAGTCACTGTGAGATGGCAAAGAAAGCGGAGATTTGGAGCATGGTAGAGAACTTGGTAGAACGCCTGCCCCATAGACAAGGCTGAGTCCTTACGACAGCGACCCGGGTTCTAGTCCAGCCTGTCTTTCAAAAATAAAGGCAAAAATGTCCCAAAAAATATATATTATATATATTATAAGGAAGAGGAGATTAGTTGGTTGTTGAATAATGACATGTGGTGCACTTGATGTGCAATAAAAAACTCTGCACCATAGAATATTTTTATTATTTTTTTAGTTTATTTGAGGGTTTTCACATGGAAACTTGTTTCAAATCTTGGAGCATGTACAGATGAACCTCACTGACAGAATTTGGATGAACGAACCTGTTCTCCAGTAGCTGTTGGACGGTTAGGTAGGCCCACAGACGCTCTGAGAAACCCCAGATGTACTCCTGTTCTGGGTAGATCACATCAAAATCTACCACACTGGCCTTTCCCTGCACCCAGAAGTCCTCTTCAGGCTAGAGAAAGACAATAGATTAAATGGCAGCTATTACTGACAGGAAATTAAGTGTAATCATTTGGTAACAAGACAAGCTAAGAGTCCATAGCCATGCTAGCGGTACTTAGGTACAGCAGTGTTTTGAGCTAAATGCTAATATCAGCATGTTAACAGGTCACAAAAAGAACATGCTGATGTTTAGAAGATATAATGTTTACTTGCTACTTTAATGACTAACGCAACAGTATCTTACATTCCTGTAAATTTAGTTTATTCCGATAAACTAAAGTCGCTAAACTTATTTGCTAAACGGTTGGTTTCGTATAAGGTATCAGCTCTAACTGGGCAGATAATCAATTATAGTTTAGGATAAGGGGGTGACACTTGGACATATACTGACATATCCATGGATAAGGTGTCTCTCAAACAGCGAAGTAAAAATACCTAAATTATGACAATCTAATTACATTAATTCATTCAAAAAATAACTTTTGACATTCAAGATTTGGTCATGGGAACAGCCTCATATTGGAAAAGTGAATATATTGTCTATTCACCACCATTAATAATGTTCATGGTCATTCATTTCTTAATTAACATATGCCTGTCCATTTCTTACCCCTTGAGCAAATACTTCCACCAAAAAGTTATCTATGTTATTTTCCCTCAGCCGACCAGCCACCACAATCTCTGAGCCATTAAACAACTGGCCGTAGTGGTTTTTGGTCAAGAAGTCCACTGCATTGTCAGGATAACGCAGATCCACCTCCAAGAGCAGAGGGCTGGACACCTCCTCATAGAAACCCTTGAACAAAGACACATTTCAAATAAATTTAAAAATCCCAAATCTCCTTGGAGTTGCAAACAAATATCAAACACTACACTTTCATGTACATTGTCTTTGCTGTAAATATTTTTTTTTTATTCTACCTGAAGTTGAAGTGTTGCATCTGAACCCTCAAAAATTCTGCGGGCCAGTCCCTTGTTTTGTTTGCACATCACATCCAGGAAGGAGTAATCCACATCATTCCCAAATCCAAGACAAAAGAGAGACGTGTTTCCTCCAATAGCAGAATGCACATTCTCCTGGATCCTCAGGGGGTTAGATTCTCCTTCAAACACACATACATGCAGGTATACATGAATTATGTGTAGACAAACCTTCATTTCCAGTAAAACAGTTACCTGTCATAGGCTACTTCTATGATTTTTCAAGAGCTTGTTAATATTTTTGAAAACATTGAAAACCAAAAATAAGTGTGTGTCAGAAATAAACCAAAAAGCACAATACCTTTTGACTACTTTCTGACATGACTATTTTTTCCTGCGGTTGGATTTAATCTACATGACTTCTGACCTTTGACAATGAAATATTAGAATCTTCTAAATTAACATAGCTCACCGCTGTTTGGCATCCCATCAGTCAGTAAAATAATCATATCTGTACTCCTCTCTGGAAGGTTCTTATGTTTTCTTTCTGTCACCAACATGTTCACTGCCCTCAGCACAGCATCATTGATATTGGTGGCTGTAAGGCAATGACACATCAGCAGATGAACACAAACATTTTTTGAAATAAAATTATCATGGAGAAAATCAAAGTCAGAATTTTGGGAAATACATTTTTTTTTGCCAGGTGAACCTCCAATGACGACAAGTGCTAAGCCAAGACAACAAGTTGTGGCAGTAGCTCCATACTGAACTGGTAGAAGAGTGGTATCAATTTTCTTATCTAACTCTCCCTATAAACGTTTGTGATTTTCTGTCATGTCACCAATGAGTCATTAGTTCATATACTCTCTTGACATTTCTCTTCACCATTATTTTAATTTCCGTTTTGTTTAAATAGAGAACTCACAGAGTAAACAGCTCATCATGCCTAATAAAGCCATCTAATAATATTAACATTCATCTGCAACATCTATATTTGCAGTTTTTTTAGACACTGTCCTGCTTTCAGTATTAACCTCAGTGACACAGCTATAGTAGCAGCTGGAAGAAAAGACATTTGACATAAAGATTAAAGATTAAAGTCACCTGACACGCATGACTCTTGTTTGACAAAATGTAAAATGTAAATATTTGGATATCTAGTCTTCTGAATAAGGACAGAAACATTTGGCATACAAGTTGGTACCGCTTGTTGTCCCCTTACATCCATTGTCTGTCAGCTTTCTGATGTAGGCAACAGCTTCAGACACATTTTCCTCTGTTGCTTTGGTAAGAGAGTCCTTCCAGGTGATAATGTTATTATCAAAGAGGATGAGAGCAAAGTGGTCTTCCTCATGGAGGTCTTTCAGAATGGCTTCCAATGCTTCGCAGGTCTGCAAAGGTTCCCAAATTCACATGTGACGATGAACAGACAGTGGTGCACACAGTGTGGCTCTTACCCACAACGTCTTTTACCTGTGCAATCTTTCTTCCGCTCATTGATCCGCTCCTGTCAATCACAAACACCACATTCTTTGGGACTCTGGACAGGTCAGGTGGAGCAAAAAAGTGCACAAAATATCCGTTCACAATCTGAAGGGAAACACAGTATATTATTTGATTAAGACTAATATGAAGATATAGCACAAGGGCACAGCTATGCACAACTTCAAATGGTTGGGGAAGTAAAACTAAAATCAACTGTAAAATACTATTTTTCAGAAATTCTGTGAGTGAGTTTTGTCAATTAAAGTAGGAATTAATGCAAAAGGACGCAGTGCTCCTGCTGACCTGAACGTCCCCTAGGCGCTCTTGTCGTTTCATATCGTACTTTATGATGAAATATCCGTTGATTATATTGTCGTTGCATCGTGGACATTTCCTCTGTTGCTCCAGTGTTGGTGAGAAAGAGATGTGTGCCTGTGAGACAAAGAGATTCATTTCACTTGACATTACTGGACACATCATGTATACTTAACAGATTATCACAAAGTTCTTCTAAGTCTATAAACAGAAGGATAGAAATCTTCACCTTTGTGTCTGTGACTGTTTTCTCCACCAGGAAGAGCAGTTCACTGGTGAGGAAAGTTGCAGTGGCCTCAACAAAAGCAATGCCCTGGGGCTCATAGATGTCTGTGACAATCTGTCTCCACACACACACACACACACACACACACACACACACACACAAGCAGACATAACATACAGAGGGTCAGAGATCAGGTGTGCCTAAAATTTCATAAATGTCAACACAAAGACCTCACACCTTGCACTGCTAACGCTGGATAATAGAGAAGTTTTTCAGCTTCTCCTTTCCAGGATGTCATTAAAAAGAAAAATAAAAGAAGAGAGTGTGTTCAACCTGAAACTCCTGCACGGGTTGTTTGGGTTTAACTCGGGTTAGAATCTCATATCGGCCCAGATTCCTCTGAAGGAGCTCCTCATAGTTCAGAATGAAAGTCACGTTACTTTCAGCTGCCACGTTGACAGACACTGAAAACTGCTCCATCTTTCTTCCAGAAGCCCTGTAATGACGTACTGTATTATTTTAATGTGATGTTCACACTACCATGTGTTCACACCATACTGTAACGTGTTTCGGTCCAACATACTTGACCAGTCCAGCAGTCTGCCCAGAGGAAACAGCCTTCTCATACTCTTTCTTGGCTTTCTCTTTCTCCATCACTTCCCCGACATACACCTGATCTTCAGTTTCCCTGTGAGGCATGCGCACAATTGTCAAATGTAGAGAAATACATGGTGAATGCTCAATGTCAAATGTGCAGAATTTTGACTGACATGCTGAAGTTTGTGATGAAGGCGGTCTTGGGCAGTTCCACTTCAAAGAAGATTTCTTGGGAGGAGTTTGCTTTGTTAAAAGCCTTGGTGGTCATGATGGTGTGGGCGAAACGAGACGTCACAGTGCAGTCCACTGTCACACTGTACACCTCTACCATCTAAATGGATGGACAGACAGATAAATATGGCAATTCTAAAATCTCATGTCATATTACAGTAAACTAACAAAGGACTGAAAGGGACTGGCAGTCTATTGTTGTCTGTCTGCTGAATTCTAGACCTAATGTCATGAATAATGTGGTCAAATGATTAATGTCACAAAACACTGAGAGGTCACTGTTCTGTAAACACAATGTAAAATGAAACTATTAGAAGTAGTCATACTGGCAAACGCAGAAAGGAATAAAACACAGATGGACAAATCACTTCCAGCATGGTTATTGTCTCCAGTAAAGCAAAAAGAAAATAAATACATGCCTGTGGACACTGGGGAAGAGCGGAAGAAGCATCTGGAAGCAATGAGGTTTATAGAAAATGTGGAAACAGTAACAATACCACTACTGTGAGAAAGAAGCTACCAGTGATCTTGACCACGGTCTCATGTGTATTGAATCATTATATCCAGGTTTACCAATTAAGTCGCCATGATACATTAATATTAATGTATAAATCCTTTGTTGTTAGGAATAGTCCTGCCTTTTGATTCTAGCATTTTATGTCATTATAATTTTTTCCTTACATTCAGAGAGATTGTGCTTCTTTTCTGTTTTTTTGAATTTTGTAACAGGGTGAAAACAAAAACCAATGACATGTAAACACAGCATAGAAAGAACAATCAACAAAATAGTACTTTATGCTTTTGTTAGTAATCATTTTAAGCTGAGTACCTTTATTGACCTGGTGCCCATGGTGTCTTTGGTCTCCTGGAACACAACAGAGTTGCATGGTTATTGCGAAAGGAGAGGGAGGATTGAAAAGGGATGTGCACAAAATGTATGACTCTTTGCCAACTCTAAACTTAAGATTTCCCTGAATGTTTACCATTAGTTACACCCTAGCAGCATGAAACAACTTTGCACCTACAATGCATCAGCAGTTGCCATCTGAAGTATCCATGTGTTTGATACTTGTCATCATTTTGATTAAATTACCACCAAAAATGTTAAGAATCTTAAACAAACATTGCTGTAAAACATCTGGAAAGCAAGGTGTGGACCCAGAATCAGACTAAGGATTTAAGGCAGGCTTGAGAAAATAGTCTAGTCTTGTCATTAAACAAACAAAGTGGCAGGATAAAACAGGAAGCAGCAAGCAGGCAAGGTAGGCTGGTAAGCAACATAGACAATCTGGCATACTGGAGTGGGAAACTAGTGGACGCAAGAGGAAAGGAGGAACAGAAGGCAGAGAAGGATGGAGCAGTCATCACATTGGCAGAATCTTCCTCTTGATCAAAATGCATTATTTCTTGCAGCTGTATTGCACTGTGGTGCAGTTCTTCTTTAATGGGTTTGTTACTGTTGAACTTTGGTGCAAAATGGTGCAAAATGTTTTTGACTTACTACTGTTTGATTCTTAAACAAGCTGTAGACTTGAAACTGAACCAAGGGCCCCTACAGTTTGTAACTGCAATGCTGTGTCCCAGAAAAGATTTTGGGAAATCATCCCAAAACGGTGGCACTATAGATCTCCACCAACAGACTTTGTTGACCAAATCAACTTGTGTCAAAATTTAGGAAAAAATTTTCACAATGTTTTAAATAAAATTTTAGAAAAAATTAAAAACATAAAATGGCACAAATGAACGATGAGAGTTGATGAAGTGCTTTCTTTTCTTTATTTTTAGCGTGACATCATTGTATAAGACATTCTTAGAAATTGATGGTGTACAGTCTGACACAGATTACAAACAATATGTTACTAGACTCATGTCATACATTGTGAGTGCACAGGTACCGTCAAAATAAAATATTTTAGTCAAAATAATTTGCACTTGAGACTTGACTGCTGTAAGATTTCATTAGACTTGATGCCCTGAAGACTAGACCCTACTTGATACTTGAAAGCAACAACATTATAGTTAACAAATCAAAAAAGTAAATAAGACATTGGTAGGTAGGCCTTGCAAAGCTGCACAGCTTGAATTATTAATACCATGAAATTTACTGTCTGACACGTCTGTGAAAGGAAAAGGTTCAAATGCCAAGTCATTTTAATGGTCTGAGACACATTCTGAGACCTGAATCTTGAGTTGGGACCTGACTTACTTAGTTATTACTAAGAAACTGTAAAATCAAAAGCAGTAACAAAAAGGTTTAGAAATGCAACCCATATAACTATATGGGTTGTTTGTTTTTTTAACAGTTTCTAACACGAATATTTCCTGTCAGCTGAGCTTTCACTACTTTGTTGCTTGGGTGGATGACCAGGTCATCACTGCTTTGACATCTTTTCTTTCTTTTTCTGTGGTGCTTCTCGGTTTTTCTGCACAGCCTTAGTAATTATGCCCTCCAAATAGATTTTCAGGGAAAAACACTGTTGTTGCTGCCAGATAATCAAAGCACGCACTTCCTGCGATACGCTTTTTGATGGGATAGATCTCTTACAACAGCAGATACAGAGTTTTATGAACAGTATATCAACTGACCAGTAATGAGGTGTCGGCTGACTCATAGCAAATCACAGAACAGACATTTGTTCATATGCAAATACAGCACGTGTAGCTTATTTTAAATACCTCTGTCAGAGCATCTCTACGGGAAATGACCAGCGCTCCCTGGGCCTGAACTGGAAGCCAGATGAAGACACTAACCCACAGCAGCATGACTTGGCACACTGTTGGCATGCCTTGGAAACAGAAGAGTCTCTCCGCTGGCATGACTGAAAACAAGTGTGGAGGGAATTCGAAGGGATCAAGTCTCCCCATAAGACTTATACTCCACCCACATTATGGCAATTGAAAATATGCTCATCTGGTCCCGACTTGCCTATCCAGTGTTTGTTCTCAGATTGTGCTCGTATGTGTTTAAGAGGTCAGATTTTAGTATAAATCATGGGATTTTCCTTTCATGAATTTATTTATTTCTTCTCCACCTTCTGAAATGTAAGTGAGAATGATCAGATAACCACCAATTAAGCCAACATCCACTTCTGTGGAGTTTTGATATTTCACATAGTAAAGTAGTATTTAATATATGAGTCATTAGAAGACTTTTCCTTTTGGACTGTTTCAGAAATTTGTCAATTGACAATTTGTCACCACCCTTTAACATTTATTTGGTCTCATATCGTTGAGCAGTCCTACAGTAGACTTGACATGAACTGTAACAAACCTTTTTATCAGAGTTACACTCCTTGGAAACAGTTTGGATCCTGGAACCGAGTTGACTCAGATCAGACATAAGAGGATAAAGTAGGGTGTGCCATTGTCACCATACAAGGATTTTAGCATTAGCAAATGTGCAAGATAATAGAGGTTCTTAAAGTTAAACTTCTTTCGGGGAAGAGGAGGAAAAACCAAAGCAAATACCTGATAAATATTAAACTAAACAGTATTTTCTATGTTACTAAACAATGTTGGAAACAATGAAAAATAAACTGAAATGAAATCAGCAAATCCAGCTTCAGTCCATCTTTAAGAACTGTGTCCCATTTATTTCAGTACACTCCCAGGACCTCTCAATATTTTTGGATTGTTATAATTCCTGCAATTACATTGACAGAAACTGTGAACTTTCCATACAACACTGTGTTGTTACGAAGCCTGTTTACCTTGTAATGTTAAAAGTATTCATGGTGTAAGTACCAACAGATTTGAATATTTATTTAATGAATTTGATGTGGATTTTTTCTGTGGTAGACATTGATGTGTAACCTGTTTTTAAACTGTTTTATAAAGGCCAGAAACAATGTAGTCTGTTGCATCTCCATCAAGGAGGCCTGTTCCATTACTGTGAATGAACCAGCAGGGAACATTTTCTCCATTCTTCACATCCTTCCTGAAATCTCTCTGCCAGCCTCTGTGGACAGAGATAGAAATGTCATGTAGAACATATACAAAGCAACAGCCATTTAGTCATTTAGGACACACATTACATGCAAACTCTTCCACACCGAGATAGGACAAACTTCTCTGAAGCATGTAGTGTACCTGGTCACATTGAGCTCCTGTCCTTTCACATACATGGTGGCATCTGGTTTCTCTGGGACTTCACCTGGACGCAGGTCTGTCACCTCGTATTTAATCCCATGATAGAACTGACCTGGAAAACCATTTAAAGTAAAAAACATTTTCAAATATATTCAGGCCCTGTATCTGTCCACCAGTGATAACTGTAAACTGAAATAAAATCATGTGTTATGTATTACACTGTAAAGTCCCATATTTTTAAGTATGCCTCTCTTTCTACTGCATGAAGAAAGATGATTAATGCAGTCAAATGATAAAATCTGATTTGGTTTAAGAACTACTGTAAACCACATTTTGTCGCAAAACACCACAAACACCATTCCACCTTAGATAAAAAACAAAACCACAAAATCTGACAAATCCAATTAGGAAATTCTTCCTGGAGGAAGAATAATGGAAAAGTCCACTTGAGTAGAGAGAACAGATTGTTAAAAAGACTTGGACGTAGCCAACGTGATGTCATCCACCGGTGTTTAGAAGCCTTTTGTATGGCATTTTGCCGTCTGACAAGGGGCAGGTTGTCATGGTTTTGGGTTTGACTTTTGGTATTTTCCTGTTTTAATTTAAAGCTATTCCTCGTGTGTCTGTTGTAACACTGCTTCCTGTCTTTGTGTGTTTTCCCACCTGTATGATTGTCTGTCCTGCAATAATGCGTTTCACCTGTGATTAGTTCCATCTTTTAGTCCGTGTGTTTCACTGTCTGGTCTTTTGTCATTCATCTTCATCTCCTTGTCCTTTTCCCATTGGTTCCCTTGTGTTGGATTTCTACCTGTGTTTGCTAGACTTCTTTTGGATTTCTGGAATTTAGATTTTTGGCTGTGCCTACTGGATTTGTTTGCCTAGTGTTTGGACTGTCTTTCTGACTCATGCCTGCCTCTACATCGCGTCGTTCTTATTCGCTTTTTGTGTTATTATAAATTAACTCCTATTAAACTGAATGGGGTCCAAATCCCTGTGTACAGTGCAATTTTAGAGTTTTTGCAGTAAAAACAGCTGCCTGTTGCATCTGAAAACAACACTGAGAGTGAATCAAAACAACGAACTGAAGCTCAGTATAAAGCTCTGTAAAGCCAAGGGGAGCTACAGATTCTAGTGGTACTTTTCAGTAGGTTCATCACTAAGAGTGACCCCTATCACACTGACACATTTATTTCACATTGTCATTTGTTGTTTCTATGAAAATATCAATTATAGAGTGTGTCAAGTGCTCCTCTTAGCATGTCTGTCACATTTGACCAATCCCACTTTAGGAAACTTGGTATAGATATTCTGAGGGGTGACTGATTTGGTTGGTGTCAATTTATGTCAATATTTTAAAAAAATATGTCTGTGGTGTATAGAAAAGTGAATTCTGAAATTAAATCTATATAGCCTAACTACTTTTGATCTGCTATCATGGCAGAGTGGGGGAGTGGCTTCTTGGGCTCTAGCCTCAAATGTTTTCTGAAAACATTTCACGATGTACAGATTTGAGGCATTCTATCATCTCAAAAGGCTTGCAA
>JAPMOB010225425.1:0-14483 GCA_029875015.1 Lepomis gibbosus | reverse complement strand
ACTCCCCAGGACAGCATGCCCCTGGACCCACCTAGGTTTGGGCTAGGCCCCGAATGTTTACATCTGCCTCCGCCCATGTGTGCTATTAAACCTTAAACCATGCAATTTACTGTCTGACATATGTGTGTATGTCATGTTGTACCTAGCAGGCCGTGAACAGAAGGGGATAGGAGGTGGCTGTCCAGTGTGTAGAAACCCAAGTAGTCCCGGTGGTACGGGTGCTTCTCCCACACTTTGTGTAGCAGGATGACAAACTTTACTGAATCTTTTAGAGTTACTGTTAGGCTCCGATCCTTGGTCAAGGAAAGATCCACACTGGAGGAGAGGGAGATGATAATTTTTCATCCTGAACTTGGTTTTTTAATTAATATTATTCATGTACTGGAACAGTTATCTTTTACTGTAGGAGATAACAGTGTGACGGTGCAGCTACTCACTTGGGTCCTTTGAGAGAAGCTTGATCAGACCACAGAAGCTTAACCAGTTTTCCATCCTGGAAGACTGAGATGTCCTGAGTGCTTACCTCAAGTCTCACCCCCAGAGTCTGGTGGACAATGCCAAAACGCCAAAAGTAGGTGTTAATTTTACCATCAGGGGGAATCTTCTTATCGCCGATGATCTGGCCATTGACCAAAATACCTGAGGAAACAACACTGGATTCAGTCACTCACCGTTTAACTGCAGGGTCTGATCTACTGTCAGTAAATGTGAAGGAGAAAAAAAAGTAACAAAGATACCATGAATTGCATCTTAACCTTGTCAAGGGGTACGAAAGTCATGCTGATAATCAAGCTTACCTGATTTTGGATCTCTGACCAGGTTGAAAATAGTGCCTGGTTTGTTGTTGATGTTAAAGCACAGAGCGTCTTCTCTGTTAGGGAGCTCTATCATGAAATGAGGATCTCCATCCACTGCAGGTGACACCAGAGAATCAACAATCTGATTTTGTTTTTGCTATAGTACTGGCTCAACATGCTGATGATAATATTTCAACTAAGAGTCTTCAGCCAAGCTAGCAACTTTGTTAGGAAGTACGACACTGTGCTTTGCACTAAATCCTAAGGTCAGCATGCTAACATGCATACAATGAAAGTGTTAACATGCTTAAAAAAACATGCTAATGTGAGTGTTAATACGGAAGCCCTAAGTAGCCAGTCATTCAAATATTTTTTTACTCCGTTTTCCTGTGTTAGACAATTGTCTTGTGATCTCAAGACTGTTGTTTTCTCATAACAGGAAAATTTTCTCGTGATCTAGAGTTAACAAAACAGTAGTTTAACACAGGGGTCGGCAGGAACATTTCTCAACAGTAACTTCAGCATCATGTTTAATGTCACTGGTTTGCTCAGTTGGTAGAGTGCAGAACTCATAGTTGCAGGAATGAGTGTTTGATCCTCATGGGAGACCAACTTTTATATTTTATCTTTTTCATAATCCTGTTGTCAGGAAATGTGTGGGTGGATTACCCTGAAACTCTTCATAACAACTTTGTTGAAGAAGGTAATAAAAACACAAAAAAGAAGTAAAAGAAAATCATGAAGAACAGGAGTCAAACATGCAACCCTTGGATTGCAAGCTCTACCAACTGAACTAACCAGTGACACAGATAATCTATCTGAAATTATCGTAAAGAAACACAGAAATTATCCCTTTGTCACAGGAAAACCGAGTAAAAAATATTTGAATGAATGGCCGCTTAGGGATTCCGTATGTTAGCATGCTGACATTTGTTGATTAAAGGTAGGGTGGGTAAGTTTAGAGACTACCAAGAAACAGCTAGGTTTTGAAAGTATCCAACAGAAAAACTCCCACCCCCTCTTTTCAGAGCTCCTTGCAAAGCCACGCCCCTAAAACACGTGCACGCACGTTGCCGACTCACCACTCAGATCGAGCTGGAGATCAGAGTAAGGAGCGGAGAGCAGCGATACAGCGGCGCCTGAATCACGAGTAGGAAAACATCTAATTTTATCATTATGACGGTGAACAACTAACACGACTGTTAGTACTCACTATTAAGATACATAGACTTTGATTCAGTCACGAGCTGATAGCTCTGTTAGCAACAAATACCTGTTGTAACATTAGGCAAAGCTAAAAACAGGTTGATGCACATTTTATACATTTTGTACATTGTTTTTTACGTTAGAGCTTCAACGATGACAGCATTGGGTGCTCAGGGTCTGAGGAAATAGAGACAGACGGGGACGAGGAGGACGAAGTGCAAGCCAAAGAGCATATATTCTTTGACAAGAGGACCTGCGTCGAGCTTCAAGCTCAAACAATGGGATATGAAGAGGTTTTTATATATACTATAATATATATATTAGTATATTATCTCCCAGTGTAATTGTCTCAAAGTTTATCTGGTGGATGAGTCAAGTTCCCCCCAAAGCCCTTTGGGTGTGAAAAGTGTCAAAAAGTGCTATATAAATGTCATCCATCACTATTATACGTTTTCATAATTTTTTTTACTGATTACACCACCACTAACTACAGCTCTGCTTCAGCCATTGGCTCATCTGTGTTATATACATTGACCTGGCATGTAATGTGGACTCAAAAGTCCTGTTAGAGAACAAACCCCTGTTCAATAAAAATATCTAGCCCCTTGGTCACTCAGTTGGCACCATCATTGAAAAGGGGACTGACACGTCCTGATTGGCTCATTGGCTATTGTATGCCATGGACAGCTCATGGTAGTTTCTATTGGGTCAATTAAGGTTCCACTTAAAAGGTCAACTTGTAGACACGTTTCTTGTTTACATGCTAGCTGTAGGCTAATACAATTAGTAGGCTATTAGTAGGCTAATACAAAGTGACGTAATAGCAGTCTGTATTTATTGATATAATAATGCATTTTGGACTAAATATTTTACTGGATTGGATCGTCTGGACCTTTGCCAACATAACAAGGCCATTTTTGTCAGAATGTAATCCACTGGTGGAGTAAGGTTTCACAGATAAGTGGTGTCAATTTTGGTAGAAGGTAGTGCTTGAAGTGGGCCACCGATACCAGTAAGTTACTTCTACATTTTACTCTTTGGCATCCCAGGATTTTTCTTGCGTACTGGTGGGCTCTATGTGGCACTCATCTGTTCCTATTCTCGCCTGTTTGCTAATATCTCTCGGCGGAG
Source organism: Lepomis gibbosus (assembly GCA_029875015.1). NCBI lineage: Eukaryota > Metazoa > Chordata > Actinopteri > Centrarchiformes > Centrarchidae > Lepomis > Lepomis gibbosus. The sequence continues at coordinate 11,349 of JAPMOB010225425.1, read as the reverse complement.
ACAGAGCGGGTAGAAGCTTGATCCCTTTCATGCAGCCCTGAGCTCCCATGTGAATGAGGGAGTACCAGGAGGGCTGAGCAATAAAACATTAATAATAATTATTGCAATAATTCATTTGAATCAAGAACAAATCAGCACTTCAATTTGTTGAGGAGGGACTGAAAGAAATATTACTTAATTGAAATTCACAATAATGTTTTGAATGTTTTACCTCAGAATTGTTAAGTGATCCCAGTGTTTCCCACAGAATGAGAAGTGTAACTGTGGCACTAGCTATAAAAAACGTGCTAACCTCGACAACCCAGCTGTTTAACATTAACTTAGCTCTTCTTATTAGCTAGGCTTCTTACATGCTTGCTAATAACTTTTTTAAAGCTGGGTGTTGGACAGATTAGTGTAGCGGTGTTCATTAGGGAAAGAGAGAATGAGACGAGCAAGGAATGTGCTATGCGAATGCGCTACGGCGCTCTGCAGTCAAATACGATTTTAAATAGGCCTAGTAAAAAAAATCGAAAATCAATATGTGCCGTTGATATTGTGGCGCGGGCTGCCGCAAATAAATTAACGTATGAGATGTATGGATCAACTGTTTGGCAGTGTTTGTTTCGACCATAAAAACAGTTTAAAAACACAATTAACCATCTGGTTTCTTTAACTTTCACTCAGGAGCAAAAATCTGCCTTATAATGATTTTACATTTATCATAAGAATAATCGATTTTGAATGATGTGAAATGTTTTATCATGATAACATTTTCGGCCGTATTGCCCAGCATCTATATTTTCCACTTCAAGCACTGATTATAGGTGGTAGCAGAAAATGTTACCAGAATGCAGGAAATTAACTGTTTAATGCTCAAATTCTTCTGGGGAAGAGCCCCAGATCCCCCATCATATATTTCCACATTGAAAGTTTTATCAAACCAGTGTACAATTATTTTCTTGTGAACCCAGATTGGTGTTTCTTCAGGTTTTGTGAGCTAAGTGTATGTCAGACCTCTAATCTGAGTCGGTTATCAAAACAGAGTTACACTCTTGCCCCCTACCCTCCATCTTCATCGTAAATCCTGAACACATTTCAGGCACAGAAAAAATTCTTGCTTTAAGCCCCGAGAACATAGGACCCTGTTAACATAGATATGCTCCCAATGTGTGTCGGTAGTCCATCTAATAGTTGTCAAGATATTTCACTCAAAACCAAAACCCTGATATTCGCCAATCTACATAGTAGATATTGAGATATTTCTCTGCATCGATAAAGATTGGTGCTGCTAAAGGAAAGGTCAATTCAGTAGGACTCATCTTTTGACTGCTAACATCTTAACAAAATGTCTTTTTTAATTTAACCAATAAGATGTTGTGGTGGACTGACAGACTGACATTGTCATACTAGAGCCATACAGCACTGCTAAAAATGTACTTACCAAAATATGTGGGTGATGTTTGGTAAGAATGCGTGTACATTGGAGAGCTTGCAAATCTATGTGCTAGATATAAGAAGAAAAACATTCAAGTTAAAAAGGAATACAGTGAATTGACTTAAACCCAGAAGTCTTTTTTTGCTATATGGTAAAACAAATGTCTGTCTTACCCACTCGTTCTGCCTGTTGTCGTTGCTCTGTCAAGAAACAGATGGACAAGAAACAACTTGGAACATTCCATAGTTTAAAATGGAGCTCCAGCCTCTGCTGGTATTTGTTCATACTTGCGAATTACAATAATTCGTTTTTGCTTTGCAGCAATTTTCAGTAAAGCTTGTCCAGCATCACTTTTTAACGTTACCCTCAGTAAGCTTGTCAGCAATGAAAGGGCTGTCTGGTCCGTCCTCAGTGTCGGGCTTGGTGACCACCATGGAGGTGAGAGGTGTGACAAAGCTATAATGCAGAGACATTTCCAGGGCCTTGGCTGTGGCGTTGTCTTTTTCGTCTGGGGCACCACTCTTGCTGCAAGAAAGAAAATATACTGAATATTTTAAAATATACTTACCACATAGACACTGGCATTCAGAAAATGGCACCTATGAATTAATATTACAAGATTTATCATGAGCTCTCACATGTGGCAAAACCTAACAATATTTTTCAAGAGACCAACGTGAAACAATGACCGTCAAGCTAAAGCAATTTCAATCTCAGCCTTGAGTGAAATGACTCTGACTGACCTTTTGTCCAGTAGCTGCTGGATAGTGAGATAGGCCCACAGACGCTCTGTGAAATCTCCAAAGATGTACTCCTCATCCGGGTACATTACGTCCCAGTCCACAACACTGGCCTGACCCTGCACCTTGAAGTCCTCCTCAAACTACAGGGGGAGAGTATAAGAAATGAACAGAGTAATAAACACACATCTTCTCTCCACCTCAGTATTGTCTCAAAATTTCGGAGATTTCCTTCTCCTCACCCCCTGGCCGAACACTTCCACCAAGAAGTTGTCCAGGTCATTATCGATTAGCCGACCGGCCACCACGATCTCTGAGCCATTAAACAGCTGGTCGAAGTTGTTGGTGGTCAAGAAGTCCACTGCATTGTCAGGATAACGCAGATCCACCTCTGAAAGCAGAGGGCTGGACACCTCCTCATAGAAACCCTGGGAAATATGGATACACACATTGTATTACAAGGCTTATAATATAGTTTTATTCCAATTTTATTAAAAATACTGATTAGATAAGGAAGAATGTGGCATAGGTGGAACTACTGGCTCAGATATGTATTCATAGCCAAGAACCCTCCACCTGAAGTTGAATTGTTGCATCTGAACCCTCAAAAATTCTGCGGGCCAGTCCCTTGTTTTGTTTGCTCATCACATCCAGGAAGGAGTAATCCACATCATCTCCAAATCCAAGACAAAAGAGAGACATGTTTCCTCCAATAGCAGAACGCACATTCTCCTGGATCCTTGCATGGTTAGACTCTCCTTCAAACGCACACAGACAAGATGCACAGATGTAATGGAACAAACATAAAGTACATTGATCAAATGTGCACTCACACAAATATACAGTATGTTCTACAGTATGTGCACGCCCACCATCATTTGGGTTTCCATCAGTCAGTAAAATAATCATATCGATGCTCCTCTCTGGGAGCTTCTTCTCCTGCTTGTCTTTGACCAGCATGTTCACACCTCTCAACAGTGGATCATTGATGTTGGTTGCTGGAAGGAAAGCACACAATAAATTGAGAAAAACGTATAGTGTGAGAGTGTATTTTCATTATTAAGGGAATAAAGATGACATTTAGCCTAAAAGCTAGTGTCTCTTTTTTTCTATTAACCTCCATTGCCGACTATCTTTTGGACATAGACCATGGCTTCAGACACATTTTCCTTGGTTGCTTTGGTAAGTGAATCTTTCCAGGTATCAATATTGTGATCAAACTGGATGAGGGCAAAGTGGTCCTCCTCGTCGAGTTCTTTGAGGATGGCTAGCAATGCCTCTCGTGTCTGCAAAGAGTTACGAGGTCAGAGGTCAAAATGTGCACATGTTGGCGTCAATAGATCAGAACCACATTAACAGTCGGAACAGTCTCTCACCTGTGCCATTTTTCTTCCACTCATTGATCCGCTCCTGTCAATCACAAACACCACATTCTTTGGGACTCTGGGCAGGTCAGGGGGGGCAAAGAAGTGCACAAAGTATCCGTTCACAATCTGAAGGGAAGAGAATCATAAAGAGCAGGAATATACATGAATGAATGACGAGGCAAAATGAGGCAATATTTGTTTTTCCCCTTTAAAAAAAGTTGACTCATTTCATGTTTTTGGGCAATCTAATCACAAATTCATCAATTTTATTTAAGAGCTCAACTTTAATGTGAATCTGTGTAGGGTTACATGTGACGCCTGATTTAAATGAGCATTCTGCAGACACAGAGCACAGTATTTGGTGCCAGCTGACCTGAATGTCCCCCAGGCTCTTTGCTCGGTTCACGTCATATTTGATGACAAAATCTCCATCGATGAGTGTTCCATCACAACCCGGACACTTCCTCTGCTGCTCCATAGTTGGTGAGAAAGAGATGTGTGCCTGGCCAATGTGATATGAACGATCAGTTAACCTCACTCTTAATTCTTGGGTGAGCAATTTTATTGAATGTTAAGAAATGGGAAGTGAGACAGAGGTCATTTTTAAAACTGAGTTGGTTCAGGAACTGCAAGACAGGCAAAGAATCAGAGACAATTTCTTAAAGGGCCTGTTGTATCGCGTACCTTTTTGTCTGTGACCGTTTTCTCCACCAGAGGGAGCAGTTCATTGGACAGGAAGGTTGCATGAGTGTCAACATAAGAGATGCCCTGAGGCTCATAGATGTTTGCCACAATCTGTCTCCACACACACACACACACACACATCATTTGTAAGGTAAACCACTCATTTAGAATTTGTGGAATCGCAAGGGAAACATCAAGACCCAGGAGTTTAACATGAACATGGATTCACCTGAAACTCCTGGACCAGCTGTTTGGGTTTCACTCGAATCAGAATCTCATACTGGCCCAGTGTTCTCTGAAGAAGCTCCTCATAGGTCAGAATGAAAGTCACATTACTATTGCCCGCAATGTTGACAGACACCGAAAACTTCTCCATCTTTCTTCCAGAAACTCTGTAATACAACCCAGACATAATTGACTACCTATAAGGTAAAATGATCAATTTAGGAAGTCCATAAAAATATGGATACTATATTGTGGTACTACAATACTGGGTTTATATATTTTTCATCATGACTGACTCACTTGACCAGTCCAGCCGTCTGCCCAGAGGAAACGGCCTTCTCATACTGTTTCTTAGCTTTCTCTTTCTCCTTCACCTCCCCAACATACACCTGGCCTTCAATTTCCCTTTGAGGCACAAAAATGGAGAACAACATTAAGCAAACACTAGAACACTGGACTATATCATCAAGAAAAATTGGCCTTAGCGCACATCTGGGAAAGGAGGGATATGTCACACACAAATGGTCTTAATGCAGGTCTTAATGTGGAGAGAGGGAAGACAGACTGACATGCTGAAGTTGGCAATGAAGGCAGTCTTGGGCAGCTCCACTTCAAAGAAGATTTCTTGGGAGGAGTTTGCTTTGTTCAGAGCCTTGGTGGTCATGACGGTGTGGGCGAAGCGAGACGTCACAGTGCAGTCCACTGTCACACTGTACACCTCCACCTGAGACACAAAGAGAGGGGGGAAGAAATGGAAAGATTCAAACACTATTGATATTTTTTAGTGAAAGAAAATGAAATGTATTTGTTTATTTAACAGGGGCAGTTAGCAAAATTTCATCAGCAGTCCCTGAGCAGGGAAACCCAGAAAAGAATAATGGCATCAAATTGTACAGGGTAAAAGCATAATGGATGGCAGTAAATATATGACTGCGATGATACCTTGAATATTTTGAGTGTTCTATTGTATAAACTACATGGGCCTAAGAATGTTTTTTTTCCTGCTTGGGATCATTTTATATGTTATTTCAAAGTGAATGGTGCCACTCCACAGCATGTGCTGTGACTGGTGCCAAAGAAAATTATAACAGCTTGAAATACAAGACATTATGTCACTGATTCCACTTTGGGAGTGTTGTGATGAGAGTGGGTGAGTCAACCTGGGCGGTGTATGCTCTAAGCAGGGATAGTGTGGGTATTTCACGGACAGAACTAGTTAGAACTAGTTAGGAGCAAGAACTAATCTTATTTTTTATCAGTGTTTTATTAACAGTCTATTTACCTTGTTGAGGACCAAAACAGTCTGAACATTGTTGTTAAGATGTGTTTAAAGATTACTGGAGTCAAACAGAGTCACGATTTTGTGACTGACAAGTCATAAGCCTAACAATGACCAAATGGAACCTACTTGTACACATTTTATGTGACTTCTCATTGCTTACTTTAGCTTTGCTCTACCTGCCTGTAAGTAATTGCTACTGTATATCCTATGTTCCCTTTGCTAGGTTGTTTTCTTGTATGTTTTATATGCATGTATTTGTATTTATTACCAGTTCCAAATGTATTTTCTAAGCTTATAGTCCTTTTACTTGTTAGTTTGGTGATTATTAGTGGTTTTCCTTTTTTCTCCTATCTATTGTGTGTTTATTTGTTTTACTGGCTCATGAGATGGTGTATACGATTTCCCTTGTTAAATAAAGTTGTTTTAAATTGAATATTTCTCATCATCAGTATCTTCGCTAGAGATACAAACAGTTCATTTTCTTACCGTGGCCTCATTTGCACTTCTTTTCTGTAACAAAAAAACAACAAAAGAATAAGGAGATTTCGATTTTGATATTCAAATGTTAAGACTGCACAAGGCTGTCAATTTTAACTGCCACTGTTGTTTAATGGTATTTAATAATATGAATTATCTAGGTACCTCCTTAAAAATAGCCATATTTATTTTATTTTAAGGGTTAAGTTATGTAATTATGATTCAATAACCAATACTGGCATTTAACAATGAACACAAGTTTGGTTAAAAAAAAGGTACAAGCAGAAGGATTTTTACATTTTCCCCATAATATGAAAGGACTCTAACAGTTTCTGCCAAATACCTGCAGTGATCTGGCAGCTCCTCTTGTGTCCTGAAATACAAATACAGCAGGGTAAACCAACATGTTGACAACATATTAGAAAGAAACACTTGCATAACATGAACTAGTGTTGCACATATGCATAAATTATACACACTAGTGCTAAATGTGGAGCCAGATCAAATAAATATGGGAAAAACTGTACAAAAAAGTACAAAATGATGTGATTACAAGATTATAAGATCAGAGTACAAAAAAGTCAGTGAGGGAAGTTACCTGCAGAGCTTCATGGTACCCGGAGATGACCAGAGCCCCCCGGGCCAGGCCGAGCAGCCAGAAGCAGGCGCTGCCCCACAGCAGCAGCAGTCGCACACCCAGCAGTCCAGACATGACCAAACCTCCACTGAACACTGGCTCACTTCACTGGTGTGAAAAACTCTCTCTGCCCAGTGGGAGGGACACAAAGTGTGTGTGTGTGTGTGTGTGTGTGTGTGTTGTCCCGGAATATTGACCAACAGAGCTCAATGTGCAGCAGGCTCTGAGGTACAAACGGTGTTTGTAAGGCTCAAAGTAAATGCCTGCACTCATGAAACTATGTGACTGCTAGAAAGACACCAAACTTGCACCTAACTAGATGTTTGGCATCAATCAGAGCATCAAGTCAAATGAAAAGTGGTCTTAACATTTGTGAATAATCACATGAAAATAAAACAATTGAACTGATTAATTGAATGATTTATTCATCAACATCAGATAGATTTGCTCCATGCACAGTACTGTAACAGCATCAGACAAACCCTTGTATGTTTTTTGTAGGAAGGCATAGGGCACATAGTTGAAGTTGAAACAAACATGACTACAAAGTGTGTTTGAAAGTAAATCCGAGTTTCAAAACACATAAAACATTGTGACTACACTAACTATCTCTACAAATGTAGATTTAATGTTTGGCTGAATATCAGAATCAGTTTTATTGCCAGGTAGGTTTCACAAACAAGGAATTAGCCTTGGTATATTTGTGCATCACAATAAACATAGTAAGTATAAAATATAAAGAAAGACAAAGCAAGTAATGCAAGTCAAGACAAGCAGTGTAATATAATTAGTAGTTCGGCCACTCTCAACCATGTAAACTAAACATATTATTATCTTGCTTGGACCAGCTGTACTCTGCTCTGGAATCTGACCCAAACACAGACAGGATCTGGCAGACTTCATCAGGCAGACAAGATTAGTTAAATGATTTATTAGATAGGCAGTGGATAACTGGATGGTTAGGCAGGCAAGGTTCAAAACCTGAAGGCAGAATTCCAACAGGCAAACATCAAACAACATATCTATTAACTGGGCAACAGGTCAAGCAAGCAGGTCAAGCGGGCAAAAATTGGTTCCGGACTGCTGGAAAAAGAATACAGGTTCTAGCTTGAAGGCAAATGCTCAAAGCAACTTTAACAATCTGGCAAGGAGAGAGCAGGAATATTAAGTACCTGGAGGGCTGATGGGCAAAAATGAGCAGCCTTACAGACCCCCGTTTCTCTGTGTATTATGTATATGCCATGCATATTACAGTTCTGAAACAGCCACAGCTCCTGGACTTTTTTAATTTTTGTGTCAGAGCATTTGATTCATTGGTTGCTGTTGGGATGTAAAAAGATTTTCAACAAATATAACAAAAAATGCTTCAGAAAAAAATTATGTACCCCAGCTTTAACCTGCAATAGCAAATTATTTGGCCACTTCTCCTCTGGTTTCTGTCTGTTTATAAAGCAGATTCAGAAAGCAATGGGATGTGCGCCAATTTACTGAGGTTGAAACATTTTTATCTTGTCTTTGCATCATTTCGGGCATCTCATCGCATCTTTCCATTGGCTTTGAATAAATATGCTTCGCAGTCTCTGAACACAGTGAGTATATTCACACTCCTTTTAGCTCTGCTGTGGTCTCCACCACAAACACGTCTTTAGTTGCTAAATGCTACAGTGAGCTCTGTCTGCTGTTTGGGGCAGAAAAAATCTACCTGCTCCTGTTGAAAACAGCGCTTATGAGAGTGGTGAGAGTGAACAGTAAAGCTGTGAGATGGAAAACCGAATCAATGAGGTGAGACACCCTTAAACTCCCTGTATAGCTAAAGGGAACTGAAGTTGGGTTTTATTTTTCTGTGGGTCTGTAACTACGAGCAACCATTTTCACCATTTTCACATAAATGTTGTCATGCAAACCATAGCTAATATAAAAATACAAAATATAGAAGCTTTTAATTACCATGAAACATTGAAATTGCCACATAGTTAAAGTGGAGTTAACGTGGACCCTGAGGATCTGGGGTCCAGGGGTAGTTGCCAGCTTTGCTGGAATTTTCTGTAGTTGTTTATTTAATAAAAACTTAATATATATTAATTTAAAATGACAAAGGAATCATCACACTTTAGCTGAATTTAATACAATACGACACATCATAATTCATAATTAAAAGCTACATGTACAACTAACACCTTTGTTTGTAGCACTTTCGTCTAGGCACACACCACCCAAAACCTCAAAAACTTGTAACTTTGAATAATTTAGAGGCACTGACTTTGTCGGTACATAAGAACTCGCATTGACTTTCAAATCAGGCTAAGATTAATCATCACATGCCTGCTATTGATATTTCACCCAACACATTTGCATGTGAATGCAAACAGATACTACTTGATTGTGCTGTTGAAATGGAGGTGTTCTTTCAAGCCCTAAATATATCTGATAGAAATTACCCACTTTCTGTGGTTCACTACTAACAAAAATAAATAAATAAATAAATAGAATTCCAATACAGGGGGAAATAATTTATTTAGGAAAAACGGTCAGGTAAAAAAGGACATTCTTTGTCAACACTGATAAATACATGTAAAAAGTCATTTACAGCTCATCAGCTACATTAATCCAGTCCTCAGCCACATCTGATGCATTGTGCAAAATGCAAAGTACAATAACTGCTTACATTAATGTCAACACACACTACTGGCACATAGCTACCTCTCTTCAATCCAGATTCATTAAAAACTTTTTTGCAATTCATGTCATGCAGCATCACCACTGACTCAGAAATAGAAACCTCAAGTCTTCAGTGCGTTTCTTCAGTGCTATTGTTCGATCATGCAGTGTGTCTACTTGCTGAACACACTGGCTCCAGGAGCTTTGGTTGCAGCAGGCTTTTCCAGGGCTGTCTCTGTCCCCGTTCTCACACCGCTGAACACAGACGGTGCAGTTTTCCCCATACGTTCTGAACACAGACACAGATATATATGGTCAGAAAGGCAGAAGCTTAAAATGCTAATCCTACTTGGACGCCTTTAAGGGGAAGTATGTAGGAACACATATGTCTGCAACAACTACCTGTTTCATTTCATTGCTCTGCTGGTCTTGTGTTTAGGACAGTGCTCTCGGCAGCTGGCTCTACATTCATTCCCTGTTGAATAATATGTATTTTCATGTCTTTACAGTAAAAACTGCCTCTTCCAGCTCATATGACTATCAGCCAGATGATATAGGGAGCCATCCCTCCGAACCAGCAGGTCATTTGTGCCTATTGTATCAGATTTCTTAAACAATGAGATAATAAAACAGAGCTCAGTCTCGGGGAGTTGCACCTTAGTATAACTTCTATAGCGCCTGGGTGATCTGTGGTCTCTTTGTAATTATTAAACTGTGCAATATATATATTTTTTTATCTCTGAGGAAAATGTAGCCTATACACATGTAAACCCATGAAATCACAAAGTAATAGTCAAAAGTGCTTTTTGGCTCACTGACTTGCAGACTGGTATTTTCATTTATACCACACACACAACAAAGTCAGACGTGTGTGTGTGTGTGTGTGTGTGTGTGTGTGGGTAAAGTTGAAAGGGCAGACTGTTTCCTTTATCAAACAGTGTGTGGGAGTTGTGCATTTTATTTCAACTAAATATAACATGTAAAATGTTAAGTAACTTTAGGTTACTAATAAATTAAACTATCAAATAAATGTAGGGTGAGTAAAAGCAGGCCTACAATATGTGAAATGTTGTTAACACGTAGTATTAACGGCAAAGTACTCGAGTAAAGTAGTCTACTATACAAAGGTAGCCTACTGAACAAAACTGTAGGCCTACTGAAATTGAGTATTTATTTGAGTAAAGGTAATACATTCCACCAATGACTGTTTAACACGACTTCACTGTTGTCTTTGCTGTTGAATGTAGTAAGCTGCCAAGCTCATCCAGCCTTCTGGTTAGGGAAGGTTAGATGCACAACGTTACCTAACCGCTGCGGCCTGCGCAGCTCGGTGCAATCTGGTCGCGTGAAAAGCAAAACTATAGTTTTCTACGACTCCAACGGTCTGTGATGATTTAATGTGTCTCTGGCAACCTGTCCAGGGTCTATGGGTGTACCCCGCCTTTCGCCTGATGTAACTGGGACAGGGCCGTGCAGAGACCTTTGGAAGGGCAGGTGCCCAAAGTATAAAAAAGGCACATTGAACAAGGATTTAAATAGGACTCCTCTCATGCTATTGACATAGAAATATATCGTTATCTATTTCTTGTTGACACATATGCGTCAGCAAATGAGGTGACGCAAAAAGAAACAGCAAATGCCCAACTCTAGCTTTAAAACACTAAGGGGTGACATAACTTACAGGGAACAGTTGTTGTTGAGGGGTTGCTATGGATGCTGCTGTTGCTGCTGCTGTTGTGTTGTTGCTGATACTGCTGGAGGTGATCTGTGACTACAGATATCAAAACAACTATAGGATATATATTAGCTGATTAAACAATTATGTGACCATAAAAAGATTGTTGAGTGTTTGGGACCAGCTC
>JAPMOB010225411.1:0-11632 GCA_029875015.1 Lepomis gibbosus | reverse complement strand
GTGTGTGTGTGTGTGTGTGTGTGTGTGTGTGTGTGTGTGTGTGTGTGTGTGTGTGTGTGTGTGTGTGTGTGTGTGCAAAGTGCAGACGTAAGCCTAGGAGGTAAAAAGTTACAGTGGTGATTATAGTAATTATGGTTTCAGGTTTTTGCATATTCCTTCAGATGGACCACTAGATTACCAGACAGCTTTGGCACGGAGAGAGAAAGAGGGGGGGGGAGAAAAGAGTTACTGTTGGGGGTGAGGGAGGGAGGGGTTGGCTTGAAGGAGCAAGAAAGAGTGACACAGGGAGGAAAAGTGGCTAAAAGGAGGGGGAGGTGGAAAGGAGAGCAGGAGAGGAAAAGAGTTACAAAGGAAAACAGAATGTAGTGGCGAAAGATACGAAGAAGAGAAAGACTAATCCTTCAGGCGGCTTCTCAACGCCACTCAGCCTGCTTGCTTCCTCCCTCCTCCCCTTCCTCCTCCTCTCTCCAATCCTCTCTCCACACTCAACCAAGAGTTGAATGGGCATTTACAGTGCAGCTTTGTTTCCTATCAAAAAGGAGCATGAATGTCAAATTCTCCACATATAGACAAAAAACACCGTCCCCTTTTTGTCCTATTACTTCTCCTCTCTCACTCTCTCCATTTCTCAGTGTGCCTTAATGTTTCTGCTCTTAACCTTGTCCCTCCTTTCTTTTTTTTTCTTCCTATCTTCTCTCTCACTCTGTCAACACAGGACAATGCCCACAACAAGCTTTCAGTGGAAACAAAAAGGACCCGGGTCCAAGCCTCGTGGACCCCCTGTTGCGGCACGTCGTCTTTTCTCAATAGCAGCTTAATTACATATTCATGGTGACACAAATAAGACTCTCTTGCCCCAACACACAAACACATCGCTCAGCCAAAGCACCCAGCACCCATCTGCTGGTCGTGTGTCTGCACTCAAGGAATTATTCTTTTCAAACAGAGCGCACGTATGTAGACATGTGTTGTCTTTGGTGTGTGTTTAAGGGGGGACACCTGCACAATGCTGCGGCTCGTAAGGTTTGGCACATCATAAATCTATGCTAATACTGTAAAAACAATACATGCATCCCCAGATCTGCAGCCTGCCTTTAATGCAAGCGCCATGAGCAAAAACTCTGGAGAAGCAGCAGATTGGTACTCTGGCACAGATCCAAATAAAGTGTCAGCGACACACACACTGGTAGGGGCATGGGGGGATTAAGATGAAAAAGCATAAGTTGGAAGTGTCTCCCGTAATCTCTTGCCTCCAATAAGCGCAGTGTGCCGCACATTGTTCTTGACGCAAGTAAACCAGTCCGGGCTATTTACTGGAGGTTTTATGGTATCAAATAAAATAAATATATAGAAATGAAAAGCCTAAGCTGGCGGCTGTGAACAGAGGCAAGGTCTTAAAACAAAGAGATACAGGGTGAGATTTCAATGGCAAGCAGCTGGCATGGTGTGAGGCTCCATTTCTAGACCTGTCTTCTTCCTCCTTTCCTTCACTTTTTTGTTCCATCTATCTGTATTGGACCTGTGTGTGTGTGTGTGTGTGTGTGTGTGTGTGTGTGTGTGTGCGCGCGCGCGTGTGTGCGCATGTGTGTGCAAACTCTCTCTCCCTCTGGCTGACGGATGGGTTTCCATGTTTCTGTGAGAAAACACACAAACGCACACAAACACATAATGTCCCGCTGCTTGTGGGCCCCGTTCAGAAGCACAACAATATGTCCACTGTTTGGGCCACACACTAATTAAACATTGTAAATCTAACTAGAGAAAGGGACAGAGTGCTGAGAGACAGTAGCATAGGAAGAGGATAATTAAAAAGGGAGCTAAAAGTGAAAGAGGCAAACTGAATGTCAGAGGTAGCAGATGGGAATGAGAGATTGAGTCAGGGAGAGAAATGGGGACAAATGACAGGAAAAGAGGCATTGAGGCGATGGACGACAGTACAAAAATCTGTGGCCTGGCACTCGGTGGCATCGATTCACTGAGCCCAACTGTTTATTATGGGAATCAAAGACGCCCATTTTCTACTTGCAGTATGCTGCAAAAAAATGAGAGAATTCATCTTAGATTAAGCTTTACCAAAATCATTTTACAGTTATGATTTATGTGTTCCTTAATGGCAAATAAAAACTTTTAGCTCATTCAATTTTGGTCTCATGGCCCATTTACTACAATATTCCACTGTGTTTCTGAATGCGTCTTATCTTGCAGTGTAGTATAATGACATAACTTTAAAAAACAATGAAATAACTGTACTTCTGAATCTGTGATCAAAAACACTACAACAGGCTTATCATTTTTTGCAGTGCAGGGCTGCATGGGACCAGTGGGAACTATATAGTAGGCCATTGATTGGGAACAAACGGCGTTCTCTCCAAATACCCGCCCCACACGCAGCACAGGCGCACACACACATACGCAACTAACTAAAACAAAAAGCCTGGAAATGAGAGCCCCACATGAGGCCTTAGGTTTCGCAGGCCATGAAAAATTCATAATTCCAGATCTTTACATGAAACTCTAGATGGAATTAGGCCCAACAGCAGGAGACGCTGGGAATCAGTTTCAGAACATTTAGCTTCTCCTTTCTCTTTTCTCTCACTCAGCCCGTCTCTCTGGTAAACACGCACACTCACAGACACACACACACACACACTCTTATGTTCCATCCTGGGTTTTCCCCTGCGGAGAGGGAGCGATAGTGAATGGTGCAAGTGGTGTGACGCAGTTTGTCTTTTGAAAACCACACTTGTGCTTTCAGAACCGGATTTCATCTCTGCTGTCCTCAAAGAAAAGCCTGCCTGCAAAGTTCTCTGCCGCTACACAAACAACCCACGTTCAGGCTCTTGATTCTTGAAATAGGCCGAGCCGTAATTGCTATGTGTTCCATAAACCATATATAAAATGCACAGAGCTGTAGGTGGAAAGACATTGTCCAGCCTTTTCACAGTCCAACATGAAATCTACTGAGATGGATGAACATGGAAAGGCCAAAGGCAAGGAGAAAAAAAGGTCAGTATAATCCATTCAGCAACTAACAGAGGGCGCAGACTAAAAGGATAGAGAAAATGTGGGCGGAAAAATACCTCATCACTGGTCACACTTAAAGTAAGAGTCTATGAAATGTACGGATGAGTAAGCAAGGATAAAACAAAAAAAAGAAGGCACAGAGGGAAATCTGCCATCACTAGGCTGCTGCTAGCAGCAGGAGGGTCTCCTATACAAAACAACCCCAGACACAGTCAAAGACTTCCTTTCACACAATCCTGTGAACGCCTGTCCGTGCACACACTGGTACGCTCACATACACACATGCAGAGAATGCAGACAGAATGCAGCATTGTTTGACCACAGAGATATCTTGCTGTGTGTGTGTGTGTGTGTGTGTGTGTGTGTGTGTGTGTGTGTGTGTGTGTGTGTGTGTGTGTGTGTTAGTCAGTCAGCCAGCTTGTCAAGTCCTAGTGGAATGATCAAAGCTGGTACAAACCACCCAGGGAGATCTCTCCCTTCCTCATCCGTTCACCCTTTCCTTTGCTCACTCTTTCTATCTCCCTCTCATGCTCTGATACTGAAAAAGCATCAAATTTACCACATAAAACTTGCTCAGCCAATGGCATAGCGCTGGTTGGTGCAGCGCCGCCAATCAAATTGGCCTATTTAGTTCCAATAATTCCCAGCTGTCCCCCCCTACAAGCACTGAACCCTGGATGGCTGCAGTGCACCATGGGACAGGATCAGAGCATAATGGGAGACAGCATGGGGGCTCTGGCAATATCATAATGCCAAGTGAGCGCACACACACACACACACACACACACACGCAACGAAACACCACATGAGCTCTGCTGAAGCACCGTTATGATGCCAAATTGACACACATGTATAAAAATCACACAATCTCCCACGTATAGACATTCTGGCATGCACAAACACATGTATACAGTAACACACACAGCACAGGAGTTTTCTGAGAATATACCTAAGCTGCCAAGTTCATGAGTACACACAAAAAAAACACCCCTCATGTAAGCACTTTGAGTACATCTTTACACCTCTGCACCACCAGGTTCACACGTATACACCTACACACCTGCACAGACAAACTTGAACACAAACACACACACACACACACACACTCCCACATATTTATTTCAAACTGTGTTGTTTTCTAGTTCAAGGATATATGTTCAAACAAAGTGATGAAGTATCCTCGAATAAATGTGCTTGTTAAATTTAAAGAAAAGTGCTTCAGAGCTAAAAACACGACATGGCACAGAAAAATGAACTGCCTAAATGTGGAATCTAATAAGATTGGGATGGCAGGGGCCGTATGAATTAGAAACACAACAGATGTTTTACACTAACACCATATAGCAGCTGAATTTTAGAACATGACCACATCGCACCTTGGTCATTATAATAAACAAGAGGGCAATTCAGACTTTGTAGAGTGATCTTGACACCTATTTATTCCAGATCAAATGTAAGGGGGGTTAGCTAATAGCTTTTTAATAGGCCAAGAGGCTTGAGGGTTGGGCTTAGTTAGAAGGCTGACACATGCACTCTAGCTGGCATGAGAAGATTTCAACTAACGCTCTCCTCACATTGTGTGTGCACATGTCTGTGTTGTGTGACTTTTCCATAGTGTAATACCGTTTCTATAGCTCTGAAAAGCTAGAAGAAACATGTCCACATGTCAGATTAAATAAAGCTAAGTGAAGTGGTAAAAAAGGTTAAATAAAATAATTAAAAGCTTAGGAGAGACCTGGAGGTAAAGTAGAACAACATGGATTGAATTAATTCTGCGTGGGATGAATGTATTCAAAATGATTTTTTTTAACATCTTGAAAATTGGAATATTTGAGGGTTCTCATCATTTGTCATTATTAGATTTGAGTCTGCAGCAGTGCCAGCATGATTTCCACAAACATCATCACCCTGACCATCATTAGTTGTGACCTCAAAAACAAACTCAGCTATCAAACTCACCAAGCCACATATTCCATAGTGGTGTTGCAAGAGCAGGACTAAAAAACAATTTGTATTTCCCATTCAAAAACAACATGCACATAAAACCCAGAGTGTGTAATTTGAAGGAAGTTCTGATACCTGAACCGGCTGGGAATTGAATCCAGCACTGATGCACAGAGAGGATCAGCTATGTACACAAAGCAACCCACTCCCCCACAGTTAGGTCAATGTGTTTGCGTGTTCTGCCCCATTCAACAGAACAACTAATGGAGTGACTCCTCGCACACAAAGAACCAACTTCAGAGACATGAGTCAAGTTGTTTGGAACAGAGACATAAAAGGCAAGCCCAGACTAGGAGAGAGAGGGGAATCAGAAAAATCTAAACTTTTAAAAGGGAGAGCAGAATGAGAAAAAAACTGTGTGCAAGGATTTGGGAGTTTCATCTGCCTGAAAAGCATCAACAGTTTTAGTTTCCAATTATCACATTTCTCCACCAAAGTCAAAATGAGCCACATGTTGGTGGCAAGGTACAATTTAACAGAGGTGGGTGAAAGCCTATTGAGATTGTGCCCCTAAGTTGCAATGTATCGATTTAACAGTAAACCAATAGAGAGCCGCCATAATGAATATTGGTGGGTGTTTCTGAAATGTTGTTCCCCAGGGCAACTAGAGAAAGGTGGCAGCAACATCATGTCCAATTATTGCCCAAATTCAGTACAAAAACCCTAGGCCAATCAGTAATGTCAATACCAATTTACAGACGCCATGCTGGTGTGGACCAGGCAAGTTCCTGCATCCTTTAAGAGGCTTTCAATAGGTTTTATTATGGAGGGTAAAGATTAAGGTAACACTAAGCCCTGATAGGATATCACAATATTAGACTATTAAAGGGGAATGAAATCGACCATAAGTGCCTATGATAAGGTCAAACTTCCTAGGTTAAGGAGACCATGCAGGAAATGTGTGTGGAATTAAGCAGCTTGGGAAAAACAACAGATGCTTTTGGATGAACACTACACAAGTTCTCCATGAAAAGGTCAAAGTGTGAAAGGCAGACAGTTATTGTCTGTCTTTCCCTTCAGCATTGCAGAGCAGCAGTCCATCACACTGTGAATCTCACAGAGCTATTCATTGAACCAAAATAAAGATGTCTCAACAGTATTAAGTTAGGCTGCACTTGTTCGGGCGTCACTGAGCCTGTGACCTGCGATATCCTCCGCAAGCACCAGCCGCTGAGTGGATGCACATCACTCTTCAGAAATATTACTTTAATATTGTTAAAGTATTTTATGCCTCACAAGGGGTTAATAGTGGAACGTAAACACAACGGCGTATCAGTTTAACAGCATGGTATTTTATATGGTGAGCTCTCTTTGGATTCTCTCCTAAGCTAATGATGGTGAGTTGATGATATGGCATTTTGTCTCCAACGTAACCATGATGTTTGCAGCACGCTTCTTCTGATTCGAGATTTTGTTGCCAGATTTATATAATTAACCTTAGGGAATTTTCCAGTAAGGTTCTGGCGGCTGTGTGTTGAGTGACTTCTGATCAATTTACCAAAGTAAGCTGTGAAGCGTCGCCCCTGTATTGCAAAGTGCTCTGCAACGACACATTAATAGTCGACTAATCGTGTTCTCAAAGTCAGTTTTCACTTATTCATTAAATTGCAACCTGGGGAGTTATTTACCCATTTGGAAGTGAAACAGGTCATGATTAAAAATCACTGCAATATTCAGCTCCAACGGGGACCTAAAGTGCCCACGATCACCACCACGTTCCTCGGGAGTTTTTGCTGTCACGTTCGTGTTGTCCCTACTAGCGGGTCGACACCACTTAGCTATGGACTAAAGGAAAATGTTTGGTCTTCTTTAATTAGCCCAGGGTGTTTCTCGCAGCGAAAGGTGGGCTTTGAGTTTTTCCTTTCAGTCTGTAGAGCACACTTCAACCGGCAGAAAAAAATGCGCAGTTATAAACCTTAAGACACTGACCGTTATAGCAGCGGCTCATCAGCATCAGCTCGATTTAAGTGGAAATATGGCTTAAAAAAATTAAACCTCCCCGGCAGCTACTTCTGCCTCCCCACCTACTGACAGGCATGCCGCGCCACTGCCACACAGCCGCATCCCGGCGATGAAGCAAAGGTTTCATCGCTCTGAAACATTTCAGGTGTAGGTGTTAAAAAGATCCGAAAGACGCTCTCCAGCCTTACCTTGGGCTACTCCTCGGTGTGCGAGCACAAGGAGAACCAGGATCCCCGGCGTGGCGCACATCCTCACCAGGCTGCAACCCCCGTGTCCTATTCCACTTCTCAGTCCACTTTTCCCCATTACAAGCAACGCGTAAAACACAAACACACACAAAACTCCTCGGTCCACGGTGGGGGAAACGAGACCCCCCCCCCCCTGCTCCTCCACCACCAGCACAGGGTCTACTGATTGATCAAACGAGTTCAAAACCAAAGGTGGGTAAGTGTACAGCCTCGAGTCCCGATCTCCAAGTCCGTCTAGGAAGGCGCAGGTTAAGCTGTGAGAAGAGAGAGGTGGTGGAAATAACCAGTGTCCCTTCACTCGTGTCAGCGGCACTGCTGCCTCGCCACTAAGCTCTGCTCTTCTCTCTGTGCGCTCGCTCCTTCTCCGTTTACGCAGAGAGAGAGAAATGCCACCGCCCTCTGGCTACCATACTCGACTCTCTAGTTCTCCTTTCCCTCTTACTTCAGTAACATCAAACACAGAATACAAATATAATCGCACTTAGAAAACACCTGACTCTTCATGTTTGTTTTTTGTTGTTTGATACGTTCAGGACTGTCACTCCTTATATCATTTAAGGCTTAAAATAACCTCATCATATTTTCCTTTAGAGACTTTTACAGTTCCAGAGACAGATTATTTTTACTTTCTGGGATTTAAAAAATCTCCTGGTGTAAAGACGTGTGTGTGTGTGTGTGTGTGTGTGTGTGTGTGTGTGTGTGTGTGTGTTGTTCTACATCTGCTTAGTGTTTAGTGTTTTAAATCCATATATATCTATTGTTTGCGCGTATGCCGGCGTGCGCGCGCCTATAATTGGTGCCGTTGTAGAACAAACCAGGGAGCCACGTTTTCTCCAAGAGCTCACTGACTGATTTCTGCCCCCTGACGGCCACGGCCGTCGGACCTGCAAAAGGAAGTACTGTGTCCAGTTTGCTGCAGCCAAAGTAAACTTATATAAAAACTAAATGATGTAAGCTTGGATAACTGTAAATGGTAATAAATAAAAAGAATATGATGAAACTTCATAATTGATTAAGTTTATCTTGGTGCTTGTGTGCAGTAACTTAGAGCCTATATAATGGCCATGAAATGGAGGTCACTGACCCAGCTATTGTACATTTACCACTCCATCACATTGTACATTATCTCAAAGTGGGTTACACGGAAAATGTGATAACACAACATAGCTATGAACCCAGGAATTCCTTCAAATCTATCAAGAGTGAATGGTAAAGAGAAGCAAAAATGAAAGACACGGGGTGTCCTTCACTGCCGCCACAAACAAGTTATAGTAACTGCACTACAAAATAATGATGTTTACAGGATATTGAAACATGATATTGCTATGTATATCATCTTGAAACATGGCAACCACAGTTTTATTTTACCATCCTGGTCCCACATTTCCATATTTATGTCAAACATCCATGTGGACATCTAGACCTAAATTTCTGTTTGTGCAGATGTCATTTTTGCAAAAGTGTAGATATGGTATGCATCTACTACTACTACTACGTACAACCAGAGTGTCACCTTGAAATGTCCCCAAGAAAAAGATACAATTTTAGTGACTGATGAATAAACTCAAAACAAGTTCAATACATAGTTGTATGTGTGTTTGCATCTCACACACACACACAGGCTTCCAGCTAACATAACTCTCAACAGTGTTGCCGCACAGTCATTTGAGCAGCACAGCCTGGATCATGCATTGTAAATGGCAATAGTAAAATATGTGCTCGGTGCCATTTGTCACCACAGCAGCCCCACAGCTCAGTGACTACCACTGGAAGTAGCTGCTACCCGCAGGGACCTGTAAAAGCCTTTTTATTCTGCCACTTTATTGGGAATGGGAAAGCAATAAGTTACACAAGAAACATATGGCGCACTTGGATATGGATCAGCACTTACACTAGCAACAGTCAGTGGCAGTGGGATTTTCACAGTTCTATGCAGTAGAACAACACATATATAGTTTATTAGCACTGCCAAGGACTTAGATGTAATATTTAAGTACTGCATTACATTTTGTTTAGGTTAGAAAAATATATTTTGGATGGATTGCCAAGAAATTTTATGGTCCTCAGAGAATGAACCATAATGACTTTGGTGATCCCCCAAATTTTCCTCCAGCGCCACCATTTGTGCTTTTGAGTGAAATGTATCAATAACTATTGGATATATTGCCATGACATTTTGTAAACACATAAATGTCCCTTTCAG
The DNA here is from genome assembly GCA_029875015.1 of Lepomis gibbosus. Classification (NCBI taxonomy): domain Eukaryota; kingdom Metazoa; phylum Chordata; class Actinopteri; order Centrarchiformes; family Centrarchidae; genus Lepomis; species Lepomis gibbosus. Next base: position 2,191 of record JAPMOB010225411.1, on the reverse strand, counting down.
GATGGATTGTAATTAATTTGGTGATCCAAAACTAATCATATCAGTCTTAGCTGTACATAGTGCTAATTAACAAATGTTAGCATTGGGGCTGAACGATGAATTGCATTTGTGATATATCACAATATGATAAAAACAAGATTTTCTAATCGCAAAGGCTGCAATTACACTCTGGTCACATGACACGCGAGAGTAAACCAGTCTGCAGAGTAAGCATCAACTTTACATGTTACGCTGTACCTTGACTTGTTGTTGTACAAAGCCTTAAGGCCAGGAAATATCTGTGAAACGGCGTTTTAAACCAAACTCACAAGTCCGAAAGAGGCCCAGTGTGTCCCGAGTTACAGCCTGGTTACAGTTACAGCCTGGTTATAGCCTGGTTACAGCCAGTGCACTGCTTACCAGCACTGGAGAATTACTAAGCTTGTCTATTAAACACGAGTGACGTCACTTGATTTTATTTTTGTTGGCCAACTTTTGAATTGACCCTCTAACTAAGTATTTTTGGAGCTTTTTAAGATAGACCTATTAATTGGTGGTTGAACTGTGGGGTTTGTATTGAGCTCTTACTGTATAACACACTGCAGTGAACTTAGTTTTTCTTGTGGTCTGTAGGTAGGCCTACCTGATGATATAATATTATTTAATGCCATAACTGGACTCTCAATATTTTCTATCTCATATTATTATATTTCTACTTCTCCATTGCTCATAATAATTCATGCAATTCATGCATCAACTAATTTCATCATAACACAGGTTGTGACAACAGACCTACAAGAAAGTACAGTGTATGTTTAATTTATCTAATATTGTGTTGATCATACTACACACTTGATTTATTGCTTGTCCGTTTTGAATAATTAAAGAGCTTAAAAATTAATCGCATATTAAATCACAATCGCACTTTTGGTTAAAAAAAATCGCAATTACATTATTTTCCAAAATTGTTCAGCCCTAATTAGCATGCTAAATTAAAATGGTGACAACGGTAAAAATTATACCTGCTAAACATCAGTGCTTAAGTATTGTCATTGTGACTGTGTTAGCATCCTGACATTAGCATTTTGTTCAAAGCGTGACGGTGCCTCACAGAGCTGCTGGCTGCTTGTTCAACAATGGATAGGTAAAGGTATACAGAGTGTATATGTCCTAAGCTGGAAGTTAAAGAAACATTGAACAGTGTGACGTGTCTTTTCCCCTATTGCTCAGTTCAAATGTGATTTTAACAGGACAAGGTTTTTTGTAGGTCAGGCCCATTGCACATTCTGCATTCAACCTCATATTCTTGAAAAAGCAGACTGGCCACTAGAGCAATTATTTTAAATGTTAATTGTGAATCTGCTTCCTCCTGCTCACTTTTCACAGTTTGGACTATTTCCGCAACTATGACTGGGAGATGTGCATGTTGAGTAACTCCTCCACTTAAGCTTAAAAAATAAAGATGTGTGTGTATGTGCGCATGGTACCCTGTCTGCCCCAGAGCCCACCTGCTCTACTTTTAACAAAACTCCCAGAGGACTCTGTCACACTCTCTCCATCTCCCTTTTTCTTTGAATGTGACGATCATCAAAGACAATCCAACATCACGTTGTTCATGTTTTTATCATTACAGAGACATTACAGTATCTAGAAAGTTGAATATATATTTCCCATTGTTTGCCTGTGCCTGTAACCCATAGCATCAAAGACATAGCGATAATGAGAAGGGGAGACAGAAGACAGTGTAGAAGATGACATTAGAGGATATCACCACCTTGATAATACAGAGGGTGAAATAAAGGTGTTTCATGATATATAGCCCTAATTACCAAAAGAAGGTTCTTGTTCTGTTTTTTTTCAGTAGTCTACTGTTTGCAGTGTATTACCCTGATGCAAAATGGTGTGCAACCTTATTATAACCTTACAGTTATTTTCAGTATATGAATTTGTTTTGATAGCTATTAAAGGAATAGCTGGATGGATTGAACAAAGTATGTGTTAAGCAAACTTCCAATGTGCTGGTGGGCAGACTTTGTTACCATTGGACAGAGCCAAGCTAGGTGTTCACTAGGGATGTCCCGATCAGGTTTTTTTGCCCTCAAGTCCAAGTCCAAGTCCAAGTCATTTGATTCTGAGTATCTACCGATACCGAGTCCCGATCCGATACTTCTATAATACTTAAAAAAAGAATAAAGAAGAGCGAAAAAACAGA
>JAPMOB010225408.1:0-13812 GCA_029875015.1 Lepomis gibbosus | reverse complement strand
AAAACAGTTTTGTTCCAGTAGCGATTCAATTTATGAATAGTCTTAAGATGGAGTAAATTCTTTCAGTGTGGTTTTAGTGTCTTGTTCTGTTTGTATGGTGTTATCGTCTATATGTTTGAGAAATTGCCATAACTTGTTCTCTGGAACTTAATTTACCTACGGGTACAAATAAAGTAACCTAACCTAACCTAACCTTCATAAAGCACCAGGACTCATTTTGTCACCATATGATGCGTTGGAGTTGCATTTATGGTGTTGAAGGCCTCCTGGGCTTCTACTGCAGCAGTCTATACCTTTTTTTGCTGTCAACGCAGAAAATGATGCATTGGTGAACAGTTCATGTTGTTAGACAAGTGCTACAACCACAAGACAGGAGTGAGAGATATTCAGTAGAGGCGGGTTTTTATGCCATGCTGACTTTGGCTGTTTCCAAGTTTAGAGATTGAGGGGAGAGATGATCATTCCTCACTATCTGGAATATTTATGTCCATTCTCATGTGTTTATCTCATCAATATTTTTATGGTAAGAGGAACCATGTTGCGTGGCATTATAGTAACTTTTGAAATATTGAAAAAATATTGCCCTAAAAACTACTCATTTTCATGGCAAAGTCAAGATTAATGCCCTTGATATGTTGTGTTATTGCAACATATTCTCCTTTTCAGCTGTAATTTGAGACCTCTAGACTGTGTGTCTTATAATTTTAAATTTTTAACCTGTACACATAATAATTGCTTCCTATCTGCATATGCAAGGACAAATATATTTCCAAACTCCATTGTTGCTTGCAGTCATCAGTGTCTGAAAATGATCAAACTGAATGTGTAGCTAATTAACTTGTTGGGCTCAAATTTTGTGTCGTTATTTTCTACATGATGCGTTTAATTAACCCAGCAGCATTAAAGCAATATGTCTGCCCCTATCAATAGTTGAAACTGGCAATATTGGGGTTCAGTCACTTACTTGTGGCTTGTTAACAGAAATCATGTGGCTATGTATCCCATTTGAAAATTTGTAACCATTAGTATATTGCAGTTTTGTAGATGGAACTAGAGGGCAGGTGGAACTTATGTACGTCTGGGCTGTGGCAGCTGGGTCTCCATGCCAGTGATGTCAGCCATCACTGGCACTGGCTTGTGTCTGCCTGTGTTATTACTGGCACAGTGTTGTTCTCCGTCTGCCAGCAGTGCTGAGCGACTGTCAGTCCCACCTCATCCCCTCTCTGCTGCTGGAGATGCTCTTTATTTTATTAGGTCACACTGAAACCAGAGATGTGGCAACATAAAAGTACTGTGATGTAATGTGCATCAGCTCCTAGGCTTTGAGGTCATACACCGGGTTGTGGCAGTGCAACGTCACTAATACTTCCTTTATGAGAAATAAACAATGCGTGTGACAAAGTGAGCTAGGTGAGTGGGAGACTAAGCAGGGTTGAGTCAGTTACGAGCTAACGAGTAAGCTACATGATGCCAGTTGTAGATGCACCTCTAGGCTGTCCTCTTTGTGTTAAAATACTGAATCCTGTTGTATATAGACAGATGATGCACTGTAGCTTTTTTCAGTAACCTACATTGACACAACCCTCTAGTCGAACTATAAAAGCATTGCACAATTTGTGATAAAGCAACCTAAAAACTTAGCCATCACTACTAAAAAGGTGTCCAACACATTTGAGGCACAAAAGACTAGCATTATGGGTATTATAATAGGTCTTGTTTATCAGCCTGACAGGCTGAGCTGTGACATAAGAGACATGTAATAATTCTCATTACAGTGATTTTTGTGCCAGTGGGTACACTACAACACTGGCAGATATGTCTGGTTTTAGCACTTAACCTGACAAAACCTCTGTGGACTTTTATAAGCCTTCATTTAATCAAACAGGGGGGCAATTCTGAATACTTTCCAGTGAGGAATGGAGTGATGGTGAAAGTGTGAGAGAGAGATGGACTGTGAGAAAATCAAATGAAAAAGGCTGTTTGTGTTTGTGATGTGTGCTGGATGTGTGGGTGGGTAGGTGGTAGCTGATGGCTGTGAAACCTGAACAAGAGACGGTGGCAGCAGCATGGAGCTGAACCAAATGTGTCACTGCCTCATACTCACTGGGCCAAGGAAGAAATTTACTGGCAGCAGCGGCCTGCTAGGAATTCAGCAGGGTGACTGAGTCTGTTTGTGTGCAAGTGTGTGTGTGTTTGACTTTGTGTGTTTGTAGTAGTCAGATTGTATTCCATCTTTTTACCCCCTGGCCAGTTATAGGACTGACTTAGCGTGCTGGCACTCCCTCCTCCTTGTTACAGATAGGAAGAGCATGCAGTACATGCAGCATTCGCCCATATTGACAAGCTTGGAGGGGGACAAAAGTAATGAAGCCACAGCAGTGACCGTATGGATACAGGTAAAAAAAATATGGAGAGAAAACAGTCTGGGCTTTCTTTTCATTATTCTGAGAAAGCTTTCTGCATCTTTTCATAGTTTTATTTTTGCAGTGCCAGCGTCAGAACAAGGTGGAAGTGGGCTCTAATGTTACAGTAGCAGCACTGAGCTGCTGGCAGGGCTGCTCTACTGCCAGCCACTAACTGAGCGGCACAGTGTCTTGCAGATGTTTTTTGGACAGATATTAGTCAGCATGCTTGATAGCCAATATAAGTTTACATGCTATTGGTCAGTGCTCTTGGTCCTCCATGGCCAAATGTTAAAGGAAATCAGAGATGATCCATTCTTCTGTTGTGCTGTTTAATTGATCAGAGTGGGTTATGAGTGAGTTTAAAGTTTATTTTTATTGCCCGGACATATAGTCTTTAAAATATCATGGTTTATGATTTGTTAATCGCTTCAGCAGACTTTAAAATAGCAAACAACCTACACTGCAGCAACTAAATGATGAAACTTTATTCTCTCACATTTATTCAGAACAGGGCACAAATGTTTCTGTTGGCAAGATATTCCTATTGGTCCTGCTTTCCTCCTCTGACCCAGAACTATATAAAACAAATACATCAAATTTTTTGATTAAGCATTGATAATTACTTTTTATAGTCTGATGACTAATAATTAATATAGTGCACTGGGCAGTCAACATTTTGTTAATGAACTAATCACTGCATCAGTCAGTTTTTCAGTACTAATACGTTAAGATTGTGCTTAGAGAATCTTCCTGTTTTGTTATAAAAATATTTGTAGCTCAAAGCTTGTGCATTTGGTGAGAGCTGGAGGTTGAAAGCATCGTCAGGGAGCTCTTCGGACTTTTAGTGGAGCTGCGGTGCCAGCGGCCCACTCTGCAGGCTGGCGAAAAACAACACTGATAATGTTTTAACCTACTTTTGTGCTCTGGCCAAATCAGGACCCCTTTTGCAGCTGTGGCACTGTGCGTCTCAATTAGGTGATTTTTATTAAATCATTAGGCCATGCAGCAAAGTGTCATTTAGTTCTTGGCATAGGTGTGTGTGTGCATTCCTGTGTGTAGATGTGTGGGTCTGTTCTCACATTATTGAAACAAAGAGACTGTTGTTGGTCTGTAACCTCACCAACAGATTTTAAATCACATTATTTACAGAGAGCAAATTTTGTGGGCTCTCCACTTGAATTGCAACAGACCAGCCAGGCTTAAATCAGAGATTTTTTTTGTGCCAACAAGAGAAGAGCTATTTGACTTTTTATTGTAATTTTCCAAGTTAAGGTTTGCACTCGGGCATCTGCTTTTTAGACTTGGAAAGGTCACGGTGTTCAAAATAACTTCAACATTTTAAGTAAGCTTCTTTACCAAAGATTTGGACACAGGTGATGTTTGCTCACCTACGGTAAAACTTTACCTGAGTATTAACACTGCACTTGACTAGGATACACACACAATCACACATATACACAGTGGTCTGCCTTTTTCTGAAACACACACTCTCTTGCACTCTCACTCACACATATGTAAATTCAAGCATCATTGCTTCGTGTATTAAACTGTACACACACACAACACTCACACTCACATACTTTTTAACATGTACAGTGTGCTCTGAATGGGAATGACCTTGCTGTGTTTCCCCCGTACTGCACTGGCAGCACTCCTCTCCGCCCTCCCTCGCTGTACTTCAAACACATTTCATCTGGAAAAACCCTTTAAATAGACGTGACCTTTGATCTGAGAGAACACCCACTCACCAAATCATTTAGAAACACACTGTCTGATACACATCTGTTAAAACACAGGCAGGGTTTGCGTTGGCAAACAATGCAAAGATAAAAGATATTTATCAGATAAAAATTGCAGACAGAACCAGCAGCTCTGCTTTTTAAAACATCAATCACAGTCAGATGGAGGTGTGGCTTATCAGTGATGGTGACACATTGATCTGTTCTTCATCATTATAAAGAAATGTCAAGTGCCATGTGTAGCATTTCAACTTTATAAAATCATTACTACATCAACCTTTGCCTTGGCAGAGTCAGTGGATAATAACAGAACACAAAACAAGAGTTTAGGTGCCTCTTTTATACTGGTTTTCATCTTACATGCATTTCAAAGTGCAATATCTTCATTGTGTAAAATATGTGGTTTCATGCAATTGTGACTTTTTACTTTAGATGACTAATATTTATGTCAAGCAGATTGTAATTAAATTTGTTAACATGCTTTGTTCTAATATTTTGTAACAAAAGCGTACTTAAAGTATTGGCAGACCACCTGTTTGAATTTGTATGAAGTTAAGTGTAAGTATACACTGAAATGACCACAAAACAAATCTCTTATGTCCTCATTTGGTGTGCAGGTGCATAGCTATATAGCAAGCTTCCAACACATTTCCCTTAAAGGCTGTAGACAGCAAAATACACAACAGTTAGCCCAACAGTAAGCGTGACAGTTGTTGTATTAGCAACACATTAGCCTAAGACCGCTAATGTTAAGGTAGTAGTATAATATAGTATAGTATAGTATATAGACAAAATGGTGGCTGTAACAATGTCTGTTTTGGTTAACCTGCTATGGGACTGTGCCAGTAACATTTGCTATAGCAACTGAATGTTGAACTGAAGCCAACTGCTGCCACTTATCCACTATGTAAAAGATTCCACAATGGAGCGAAAAAGGTAGTGACCCTGTACACAACTTTGTGCCAACAATCCGACGATGCAATGCTCTGCGTTTCAAAGATGCAAAATTTACCCTTGTACCATAGAAGTGGACATAGTCATCGTGACGTCACCTGTGGGTTTGTGGACCGCCGTTTCGAAATCTTGAGTTTGGCCGATAGGCCGCCGGCATGTTGATTTTTTTTGTCACCAGCGACACTCAACGTGACCGTATTTGGACGAGACGGTGGAGCTAACGGCTGTGTGTGGAGCTAGCTAGCTTGCTTAGCTAGGTGCACTAGTGATGGGAAAAGTCACTCATCTCGTTCATTAAAATGAACTAGTCATTTCGTTCATTTTAACTAGGCTGGATATTGCGGCGCTGCAGCCCTCTAGTGAGGGATTTTTTAAAAAACAGCGCAGTTCTCAAACACAGAAGGCTGTCTGGTTTGCTGTGATTGACAAAGTGTAATGCACAATTCACCTCTTGATCTTTCTCTATCATGGTTCTATAAAGCCCCATGGAGCCACAACCAAATACAAACCATGGAAAACCACAGAAATGTGTTGTTAATATTCAATTAAGCCACTACTCCGGCTAAATCTGTCAATTTTCAAAATTTTTAGTATACTACCAGACCAGCCATATATAAAATTATAATTACTATCACTATATCACTATATATAAGTTCTCATTCATACAGTAGCTCATTTAGGTAATCGGGTTATCAATAGCCAATTACAAAGATCACTGTCAGCCAATCATGACTAACTATGAACTAATGGCAGAGTAAATGTCTGAAAAATCCCCCAGTGACAGTTTAATAAAATGTATTGGCACAGAAGAAAGACCCAAACTAGACTTTATTTGGTTTGTAATATTATTATTGACTAATCTATTGATTATTCCTCTGATTAGCTAACAATGTTTGACTCTATACAATGTCAGAAAATAGTAAAAATTTCTATCCCAGTTAACCATAAACCAAGGTAGTGTCTTCAAACTGCTTTTTTTAACAGTTCATATTCAATTTCATATATATACTTATATTTGAGAAATTTGAGCTGGGGGTTTTACATAATAAATTACTTCTATCATTAATAATTGATCAAATTTGTTGTTAATCTTCAGTCATTTATCATTTCAGCAGCACTGCTTGGTTATCATGTAACATGGCTACAAGAACAAACAGGAGTAAAGTAACTGGAGTTCCTTGACAAACAGGGTGACACCCAAGTCATACGACACAGCAGGTGTAGTGTGTGCATTGTATACCAGTGAGAGAGATCGTTTGTGGTATATGTGATCATGTGTGTTTGCATGAGAGGTGGGATGTGTTGTGCGAGTGCTGTCATGGACAGCGAAGCATGTTTACATAACCCTGAAGGTTTACCACCTGTCCTTCATAAATGTCATGTGGGCATTGACGGGGGGTAAAAAAGTCAAGTATACTAGCTGACAGCAGTACAGTGGTCTAGATTGTCTTGTAAGAAGAAGTTTCAGTTGAATTCCCTAATGTCATGTCTGCCTTTGAGTAAGAAACAAAATCTGCTTCAGCTGCAGGGGATCTGAATGGAAGACAAAATAAAATCACAAAATGAAAGTAGTTAACTGGCATGAAAGGCCGAGTGGTCTTTGGATTTTTGCTTTTTCTCAAATGACTAATGAGCCATTTTGTCTGAACAGCTTGTTATCTCTGTCAAGGAGGTAATGTTTTTAGTGCCGTTTGTTTGTTTGTCTGTCAGTCTGATTTTCATGAAACTCTGTGGAAGGGTGTAGCATGGGCCAAGGAAGAACCCATTAAATTTTGGAGTGGATTCGAATCAGGGGGGGATACATACGCAAATTAGTTTTTACTATTGTTAACATTGAAAGATAGTTTAGCAGAGGTCTGCTCTCTCCCTTCTATTTTGGGTTTCTGTGTTTAGTTAAGAACTACACAACATTAATGCACTACTTCTATACCTACATACTACATTCATTATTAAGTGAATCAGTATTTGTTTAATGGCAGCAACACGCACACACATACACACACGTGCGGATGGGCTTCCATTTAACTTTGTTTTCGACCACAACACTGCAGGTTTTGCAAAACAGATTACCCCCGCTTTGGTAAAGAAGATCCGCATCCTGTTCTGCAAATGTGAGATGTTGGTATCACACGTCTGCTGCGACTTGTAAACAAGGAAATGACAGGCTGACGTATAACAATGTTTTACGGGAAACGGCAATAAGAGGTCAAATTTGCGATAAAGTTGCGGTGATTGGTCACAATTGCAAGTCGCACTGATTTCACAGGAATTTGTTGAGTTTGTGTTAATAGTTGCGATTGCGACATTGCTAAATTCTGGAGGGACTGAACTAACAGCTGCGCTGTAGTAATGTTATAACTATAAAATAGTTAGATTCACATGAGACTTACTGTTTACACAGTTTCTTTTGACTGTCCCTCAGTTTTACAACATTAGTCCAACGATGTTGGACTAATGTTGGTAATACATCGTTGGTAATACACCTTCCAAGTTTGATGTCAGGTCACAGACAGCCCATGGCGATCTAAACTTAAACCGTTCCAGAGTTTGCTATGCTTGTGGAACTTATTAATCACTTATTTATTAATTTAACACACATTGAAGTGTAAAGCAAGAAAGTATGAACATTGTGGTTGTTCCAGTGCTTGCCATCCTGTGGAGTTAGCTTGGCCAATAGAGCGATATTTCAATTTCGTGGTTATAGGGACAGCCTTAGTCATGTCACAAAATGACAAATTAATGTCTAAGAGTGGATGCTCAAAAGGAAAAGATGTCATTAGTGCTTTTCTCAGACAGCAAAATTGTGAGCCACTTTGTCTGGATGCTGTGTGGGGGTAGTTTTTTTAACATAAGCTGTTGTACCAGTAACAAAGTACCTTTTGTCAACATCTCAGGTGCAAAGATAAGACACTGTGATAAATATGATGATTTTGATAGAGCCATATGTTCCCTGCTGGGATCAGTGCTAAAACAGGTGACAGAATCACAAAACAATCTTTCTACTATATGTTTGAGAACAGCTGATTGGTGCAATCACATTCTCCATCTGAAGCAGATGGAACTGAATTTGTTCTTACAAATTTGGCTTCGATTTGAGAATTTACACTGACACTAATGCTGAAAGTCTCAGCAAGGTTAAATTAGATTTTGGATGAATATGTTGCAACCAGTGAGAAAATTGAGAAAATACTTAATCCTTACGTGTTTTAGTGCTTCAAACATACCTGATTTCATACCGTACATGGTGCGAGGAATTACTATACTATACTCTACTATATAGAGAGGTAATTACTGGATGTGATGGTTATTGTTGAAAAAACAAATAAACAAATACACTATCAAAAACAAGGTTTGATGTCATGAAGATAGTAAAGATTATAAGTACCATTTCAAAACTTTGTCTTCTTTTGTTAAATGAAGAAAGTATCAACATTGGCACAATAAGGCTCAAGTATTGTATCAACTCTAGTGTTGAAAAAGTTCAAACTATACCCAACCACATGCATGCTGTGCCTCCTCTCACTCAACCAATCTATATTCTGGTGTTGTCACTGCAGCCCTGCAGGTAAACACCACTCCTAACATGGAAAGCTACATGCATAGTGTCAGCAATCAAGTAGGCTATTTTAATCAGTGGGCTGTGCACTTTTTTAATGATATGGTTTTTATGTAAGTTTCTCGTGGCTGGAGAGCAAAGGAAGAGTAGTGCCTCAGTTGTACCTGGAGGTTAAAGTTTATGGCACAACAAAAATCTTTGTGGAATACATTTTTACAGCTGTACTGGAAGCTTTTAGCTGATGCTGTGTTACATACATTCACTTGTGGCATTAAAAAAGGACTGCTTCTGTTTTTTAATAACTTTAAGTGAGTCTGCATGTAAATATCTTTTGCAATTAATGCATTAAAGGGGAAATTATTATAATTTATCCCTTACTTATGCTGTTTGTATGTATTACAACTGCATTTATCTGGGAAGCAGAATCCCACAGAAAGCAAAAATGCTGTCTTTGTCATATTATGGCTTTGTACAATTGATGCAGCTAACGTGTTTGCAAACTAGGGTGGTTCAGGGGATGGAGTGGTCATCCACTTATCACTTATCACTTATCAGGTGGTTTGATCCCCAGCTCCCCCAGCATGTCGAAGTATCTGAATCCCAAATTGCTCCTTTGTGTTTCTGTTTCTGATGGTGATGCTCTAGCTGTGTGCGAATGAGGGGTGAATGTGATGTAGTGTAAAAGCACTTTAAGTGGTTGGAAAGACTAGAAAGGTGCTATACAAGTACAGACCATTTACCATTTATTTCATTTCAGAATGGAAATGGAATTCAAAATGGGGCTGATAAGAGCAATGAGACTCCATGACAGACCATATATAAAGACACTCCCTCCCACTGTACAAAAATGAAGCCAAAATATCCCAGAAACGGGTTCTGCTCTGTCATTTGGAGCCAGAGTCTGTGCAGTAGTGATCAGGGTTGGAGCTGAGTTATTGAGGACAAGCCCAAACACACCCAGCCTTTGTGAATAGGGCTCAGCTGTCCATCCACCACCTGAAACCCCCTTTTTATAGCATCAAATAACTACAAAAAACAATCTTATGAGAAAAATCGAACTGTTGAATATGTATCAGTCAGATAAGAACTACCTAAAATGACTAGCAATTTTTGGGAAAAATGTACCTGTCGTGTACGACCCGTCCGCTAACATGGAAGGAGTGGTGTTTATGACCTATTCTTCTGCCAGCCACCAGGGGACGATGGAGATGTTTTCACTTTTGGGGAGCTTTCATGTCGTCCATCTTCATTTACAGTCAATGGACTGAACCAGCATGTTTGCTAACCTTAAAACCAAAACAATGGGCTGAAAGATGCTAAAATGCTTCAAAGAACTGAAAAGTCTGGTGATAGTTGTTTTGGTTCGAGCTACGCCTTCACATTACACACAGTCATTTGACCCATTGTTCATAAACATTAAATATTGAGTAGTGCTGCTTTATCCTTTTGGGTTATCGCCTTTCCCTCTACCTGCCTAAAGTAATTCTACTTCAGTTATTTGCCAATTTCCAAAGGAGGGCAATAAACATGCCCCATTTTAGCCACACACACATAGAGATAGCAAAAGCATTACTGATAGCACAGTAAAGACAACTTCGTGTCTCGATTGCTTTATGATCTAATTTACTCTTACTATTGGTTCTTTGATACATTTCTTGTTGAATGATTAAATGAGCTGAATGACACACACAAAATGGTCACTCCAGATGGAAGTCCTTGCTCTTTCAAATTGAGTAACTGATACAAAAATGTGCCATTTACCTGATTTACCTGCCATGTTTTAGACACTGATAGTTTTATGTTATCCACCTATAGTGATGCTGCACTGGACACATTTCGCTATGAGAATAAGAAAAATACACCAAATGACAAATGCACCCAAAGATGTAAGGTACATGGTTAACATGTCCTTTACTACCAGCTTTTTGACGCTACACAACACAGCTCAGGTCATCGTTCCCCTGGCTCTTCTGAAATGACACTATCACGTCTATTATATCTTGTATTATTTTAAACCTCCCTGCAGAATTAAATAACAGCCACTGATAAACAACCTCTCTGGACACTGACATGCTGTTCCTATTCATATTCACTGAGCAATACGACATGGATTTATCAGTTTTCAGGAAAAGTGCTTCACATATTAGCTCAGAAATAAACAAGCCTTTGTTTGAATGTGTGCAATCTATATCCAAATTTACTTCTAGGCTCACTGAGAGGATCTGAGGTGAGTGTGTTCTCAGCAGCCATAAATACCTCTTTACCATTTAATAGTCTGGCAAAGAGATTAGAGTTAATTGGTTTAACATATTGACATTTTATTTCGTAAGATCACTATGAATTCTACGTGCATCCTTTAGTTCTTACACGTTTGTGTGAATGAGAAAGTCTTTTGGCTGTGATGATTTTTAACTCCTGTGTATCATGTGTTGATTTTAGTTCTTCTGTCACAACATTTTGTTTAATGTTTATTAAGACAACTGTGCTGAAGCATGCCTTGCTTCACACATTTACATTTGGAAGCTGTAGGTTATGGCTGTCCTCTGGAGCAGTGTGAAAGAAGTGCCTCACTGAATAGCACCACTTTTAGGGGAATGGGTTCAAATTTACATAATAAACCATTAATATAATAATGATGTAAATGGTGTATTAATCCTATTAGCATAATTTCCTACTAATGTAATTTAAGTCCAAATTTATGTAGCATTTTCCTGTCAAATATAATTCTTTAGAATCCATTCACATAATCCACCGGATGCCTTTTTCTTTTTTTATTATTTTAAGATATTTTTATTTGTTATTTTTTTGTTACGGTATTAACTGTGAATTTTTGCTGCAATGGTTTAATATTAACTGTTTGTAACGCCCCCACATCTGTAAACATAATGCAACATACACGACATCACCTGCATCGGCCCAGGTAGCTGTTCAATCAATAAAACAGTGCTGACATGCTGTGGCCACCATTTAGCACCTGTGCAGAATTTGTCGCAGCTTTGTAAGGAAAGTGTCATAACTCATAAACCAGAGGCCTGACAGGACAATCTGTTTTCTTTTTCATACTAAAACTGATTGTAATTCCTTCCTTTTCAGACAATTATTAATTCGTAGAGAGCGTCCAACTTGGCTGTGGGCCTCCTTGTTATGTTGAAGCAGTGAACGTAACTCCCCGAGGTACCATCCAGAGCACTGGGTGTTTTTGTCCTGTAAAACACACTCTGGCAGCATGACTAACAACATCTCCAGTACTGTGCTGCTCTCCTTCCATGTGGATTTGGAGCAAAGTTTCTTCATGCTCCTCAACATACTTTTTTTGCATTTCACTCTGTCAAGATTTTGTATGGTCAGCTATCTGTACAGTACAGTCCCCTGTGAACCACTGTAGGTGATTCACCCTGGCTTATGAAAACTATAGATTCTTTGCTTTTATGGTCCAGAGGTTTTTTTTGTGTTTTTTTTGCTTAGAGCCTCACAATCGAAGACACAACCTGCAGCATCTTGTGTTTTCTGCTGTTTATTTGATCATTGGTGTCTGTGTCTTTTCAATAAAGATTCTGATGCTGCAGGAAACCCCTGACACCCAAAGCATGTCATTTTGCACACTTTTAATTAGTTAACGACGGTTCAACGTTATTAGGGCTTAGAGAGAGTGTATTTGATAGTATGTCAGCATATTACACCCAAGTCAGCTCCTTCTGACCTTTACTGTCACTTACTGAAACCCAAAATCCAAATTTGGGTTAAAAATACAAGTGAATTAAATTCATGGCAAAATATTCCTTTAGTAGGTATCAAACATGATGTTCATGTGTTTCTATATCCTCTGTTAGTGTTACTGCTTTTAGTAATAGTAATACTAAAGGTATTGGCAGAAGTGGCTCAACTGATGCAGGTGGCAGAAGGGAACACTGTAACATATGCTAATGAGGGTGAAAAGAAAGTGTCTACAGGTGGTGCATTTAGATGTGACCAGTTTTATGTGACAAGTTGTGTTTAGGTCTCGTGCTGTGAGTTAATAATGGCATTGAGCGTCCTTGGAGCCTGCTGCTGCCATGTCACACGTTCTCTTGGGGAACCTTGTAGTCCTGTAGGATTTGATCTTCTGCCACGTCAGACAGGAATCTGTACAGCAGGTTCAATGTGAGCTGTTTTGAATGGAAACAGTGTTAAAGCATATTGATTGGTGTTTTCGAACCTTTACACACATGGGGTTTGTTGGGGGAGTGTGCATGGTATTTCTCATCAATGTTGTGCCTGTGCCCATCAGCTCTACTGGAGTTAGTTGTTTTGTGTCACTACAGATTCTGTGACAAAATAAATGCAGCACTGAAGCTTTTCTTATATGTTTGTGAGGCTCTGTTATCCCTCCAAATAATATTCTTGTGTTAATACATTAGTCTCTACCTTATATCTAAAGGGCATATATTTATTGAAGTGCTAATAGTTTACCAGGTGTATTTTGGCAACCAGAATTATTTACAAGATATTCATTTTAGGACCAAACTACCAGTTATTTTCACTACTTTTTGTTTGTGATTACTTGTTTAGTTTATTAAATGTCAGAAAATAGTGAAAAATGTCAACCACTGCTTCTATCTTCCGACATCTTTTTATATAGATAGATAGATAGATAGATAGATAGATAGATAGATAGATAGATAGAAAGATAGAACTATCTATCTATATATATATATATATATATAGATAGATAGATAGATAGATAGAAATATCTAGATAGATAGATAGAAATATCTAGATAGATAGATAGATATCAAATAGGTTTTCTTTCAGTATTTCCGGAATGTCAAAGTGTCATCATATTTTCAGATAAGGACAAAGAGCAAACGATCATACCTATTATTCTTTTTAAAATGTTGCACTCAGATGTGTTGTCACTCATTTTGTAGGACTAGGTGCCCCCTTAATAGCGATCAACACCTAAGTCCAATAAATTTAGTAATGAAGCTGTTGTATAACTTCACCATATACGTACATCAATACCACAACAGTCACTGTCTACTGTCTGCTGTGTGAGGATTTGAAGCTCCTGTTGAATTGGAGAACTGTTCTCTTAAGCTCGCAACACACACACACACACACACACACACACACACACACACACACACACACACACACACACACACACACACACACACAC
>JAPMOB010225407.1:0-12150 GCA_029875015.1 Lepomis gibbosus | reverse complement strand
AAGTTTGTCTGTTAAGTAATTATCATTTCTTTTACATTTTATATTTCAAATAGAGGTTAAAAACCAAGCAAATATCGGCCGACCCGGATTTCAAAAGATCGGTATCGGTATCGGTATCGGCGTGAAAAAAACCTTATCGGTCGACCTCTAATCGGGATAATTATTAATATCGAACGATACGAAATGTTTTTATCGTGATGAACCACGTGAGGAATTGTTGTTGTTAAAGGGAAACTGCAGATTTTCAACCAGCTTTGTGTCACTAAAATGTTGGTAGCACATGCAAATGAATAAAGGTTAAGTTCCCGCCGTGTTGCCTGCAGCCAGATCAGCCACACAAGTAGATATTGGTGTTTGTGAGAACAAAGGCTTCAGACGCTATTTCCAAAACCTCATTGTATGCTCAAAAATAACCATCTTATAAGATCTCATTTCCTTTTTTCCAGGAATCATTTAGTCGCTGCACTGTTTCAAAATGTGGACATTTAGTAGCAAAATAAAACTCTTTAATCATAACAAATATAGACTAAAGTAAATATTAGGAAATATTAAAATTTCCTGTTGCCACAGGATTTGTTCCTCTTTCAGACTTATGTAAACACAAGAAAAACAAAATTGGAAGTGTATTTTCAAATTAGTTATGCACCAATTCAAAGCCCCCCCCCAACATTTTGCTGTTATTATCAATGTGTACCTTTTTGTTATGAGGTCATGAGATGGGATCCGATCGAAATGCAAATGACCATAATTACATTTGTGTACGGCCGTCAAAGGGGATTTTGTTCCAGCGTGGTCATGCATGGGTTAGACAAACACAACACTGAAGCCAGTGCAAACAAATATAGACGTAGAATAAAGTACTGATCGTCTAAAGGAAATACTACTTAGCCTTATCTATACTCAAAGACATAGAAATATGTAATTGATATTTCTGAATATGACTCTACTTCAAAGCTATAACACAGAAAACCTGGGATGTTATCGGCATCTAAAATCTGGAGTCACTTCATGAAAAACAGTTCGGAAAAGACATAAAACAGAAGGAGAGATTTTCTGGAAATGGTACATGTTTCATTCCAGGAGATGTGATAATGGAAAATAAAGCATTTGGATTTTTTTAAAACACCCAGGCGGACAGTCAACAGGTTGAACGATAAGTCTCCTGTCTTCATGCAGCTTTAGGACAATAGGACAGGTCTGAGTAATAATAACTACTGATTCTAGCAATAAAAAACAAAAATCAAAAGCAGGGAGAGTCATGAAATGTGGAAATGCTCTACAAGGTGATCTAACTGACACCCCTGAAAAATGTTGATTGGAATTCCCCTGGCTATAACTCCTCTTTTTGTTTTGATGTTTCTTTATTTTGGAAAAAGTGAGGCTCCCATTGTAAACCGGCCAGAGAAGGCCGAACATTGGCTCTGCCCGAACACACACCCTCTTCGTCCTCATCCAGCCACAGAGCCAGAGCCAGATTACTGATAATGGTTGCCCTTTTTCACAGTTGGAAATGCAAACATATTAGAATCCAGTGATGTGATGAGGAAATGTGTTTAGCTTTTCATAGCAGATCTCTCAAGACCTAATTACTCAAAACCGAAGCCAAAGAAAGTTATAATTGTTTTGTGAGATAATACGTTTAACATTACGTCATTGAGCTGTTCATGAGTTTGCTGTGAGACCTCCTCCTTTAGCCATAAAACACAAGAATCATTATAACTTCAGTGAAAATGTACTTGATCACATCAAGACCTCAGAACATCACAAGACTTTTTAACCCTAAAATCGCAGGTTCGACCCTCTGGCAATTTCAAAAGAAACGCGTTTTATTCAAATCATGAAAACTCAAGGGGAGCTGTAATTTGTTACTGAACGTCTAATAATATGTACAATGACTCACGCAGGAGGCGTGTGCGCCGCGTTACGGCTGCCAGAGCACATTGCTGCCATTGTAGTCAATGCTTGTGCTCACACCTGAAGCACCGCAACGCGTCCTCAAGCAGCACCGAGCAAATGAGGCAGGCAGGAAGTCAGGCACAGAAACGGTAAAGAGAATCCGGTCGATTTTCAAAATAAAATACCTTGTACAGACTCTTATATCATCAATAAACACAGTTAAAACCATAGACATAAGAAATGGACGTAGTCATGGTGACGTCACCCGTTGGTTTGTGGACTGCCTTTTTGCTTGAAGCCTCGAGTTCGGCGCCGCCATGTTGAGTTTTCGCAACCAGGAAGTGCCCGGAAGTGACGATACGGCGGAGCTAGCTAGCTAGCTTAGCTAGGTGCAGCTGTAACTCAGGCTAACTGTCATTTTAACAGGCTGATAAGTTTGTCTAGAGAACAACAGTCTGAAAACTAAATGTTCTCACCAGAGAAAGTGAACAGCCGACTCCTAATAAGCTTTTTCAACAGCGCCGAGGGTACGAGTCGGCTCTAGCCTGATTGACAGGTCGCCATGGTAACACCTTGCGGCTGTGTTTGCGACCTGACCTTTCTTTTCTCTGTGAGACTGAAGAGTTTAGAAAGTTGCGTGGCGCTGCGGGGAGCCTCCAGCTGCAGGAGTAGGCCTACATGGATCATGCGTAATATTCATCCAGCCTGAGGGAACGATCGCGAACCGTTCACAGCGCGTGGGTCATACTAGAGACACGACCCGTACCGGAGAGGGAGCGGGGCGGACCAAGGACGGGAACGGGTACGGTCAGGTGATCGTTGCCTCTGGCTGGGTGAAGTCTGACGCTCCGCATGATCCATGATGAGAGAGAAATAAAGCATCTGTCAATATTTTAGAAACCTCTGAAATATCACAAATCATGCTTTTAGAGGAGCTGACATCTAAACGCCTCTTTCTCCCGAGCATGTTGTGTTCTAGGGGTGGGCATCACCAGAGGACCCTCGATACGATATTATCACGATACTTATGTCACGATACGATATCATTAAGATTTTAAACATATTGCTATTTTGCAATTTATTACTTTTTTTCAACTTCAAATTGTGTCCTTAAAGGAAAACTCTTTTTCTCGTGGACTGAAAAAACAACTGATTTTATTATTTTAGTACTAAAAAGTAAAATTCTCATGTACAATTCATATTTTAAAAGATCGATACTTGACCTCTGTGTATCGATACAATATTGCCACGGAAAATATTGCAATACTATGATGTATGTTGTGTTCATCACCAGAGTTCGCATCCTCCACAGTACGGTAATGTTTTCCTCGCCCACCAGGCGTCGCCCCGGTCGGCCAACATTCAAAGAACGGGAAGAAAAAAGTACCGCTGAATGAACAAACTGTTCGATTGAAAATTTAGAGGGAGAAAATATGGCCTCCTTTATATATATTTTTTATTTTATTTTATGAATTACATTTTAGTGTCATAATTTTTCGTCAGCAACATTGCACATTAATAGAGTCAAAGTCAGCGTTTAAGGACATTGTCGCCGTCTTGTCTTCGTCTCGTTATAGTCAGGGGAAAAAATGTCATTGACGAATATATTTCGTTGAATTTCGTCTGACGAAAGTAACACCGTCACATACATTTTAATATATGGGCTTAAGTCCAATAAATTCCACTCCCTCTGTCACATGGTGAATGCACAATGTGGACGAGAACAGAACATTGGCTTCATCTTTACAAAAACTTGCACGGCAGGTTGTGATACTTTGATGATGCCTTTCTAAACTAGGTCAGGAGATTTACTTCATCATGTACGGTACATGCAAGAGCATGTCTAACATTTCTAGGAAAGAAAAATGTTTCATGTGTTCAACAAGTGTGTAATACATGTTTTGGCACGCAAGAGAGACTTTGAACAATCATGTCGCTAACACAAAACAAAGTCTTTAAACCATAAAGGCTCTGTATAGGGCTTTCATGCCTGCCTTCCACTAGCCTTACACTAACACTGAAGCTTGTTAGTATGCTGGTACCTTCAGTCAACATGACAATCTAAATATACTCAGACGATATTTACACAAGCCTTATCTACTAGACTGTCTTCTAACGCTGATTACAGTGCAGTTTGGGGCTTTGAGTCTTCTGCACTCATGTTTCTCTTAAGTCAACACAAATGCCTATAGAATAGTGGCATACACTGAACATTGTTCAGGCGTAGGTCTAGTCTTGTATAGCTGTATTAACAACACATATGTGGATGAACACGTACGCCCTAGTCCATTGACAAGTACCTTTTTTGTGAATACATGGGAACGTGCACGGTTTCGTTCCCGGACTCACAAGGCACAGAGGTCTGTATAACCCCCCCCCTGCCTCCCCAGCAGGTTTTAAGGTGAAGCCAAGCAAGGGCCAAAGACAGGCAGTTTAACTTTAGTGCTGCTGACAGAAAGTTGGCTCAACAAGGACGGTCCTCTGCATGAGTCATACAATCCAGATCTGAGGACAGTCCAGAGCTTGGCTTAACAAGCTGTGGCCTGCCGGTAGACCGTGTCTGGGTTTGAGGAAGAGATGGTCTCTGAGAGCCCATCTCAAGGCCAAGATCAATGGGATAATGTCTCGTCTCGTCTCCAGAATCACTCCAATAATGTCAGTGCCGATCTCCAATAAACTTGTCATAAGAGATGTAAACGCTTCTCCAAAGCCACGAGGCCAAGATTTTGTTTAGTTTTCTTTAGACTAATGAAAAAATGTGGAAGAACGATCAGTAAAACAACCAGTTTTCTTTACCATAAACTCATTCTGATTTAAAAGCCTTCATGAGCCCCTTTATGTACTGCGTGTGTGCACTGCACTTCAAGCTACAACGCCGAATAATCTCTGAAATGTGAGAGCTATTAAAATGTAGTGAAAAGAGAAACATGGGTGACAACCTCTATGTCACGAAATTAAAGTAGACCTCAGTTTTTAATAAGAGGCAAAAAGTTAACATCAATAGAAGGCAACTGAAATGGGGCCTGTTTAAGCCCCCTTTGGTGGTATTTGGCAGAAAAAGAGACATTCATTTAGTTCTTGGCGGAAGCTGTGACAGGGGTGTTAACCTTTTGGCACAGAAATGAAAAATCGACCCACACCATAATGAGAAATTGATTTGATTGTTGGTCTGTGTAAAATGCTGAGAACCACCAAGAGCTCTTCGGTACGTTTCCAATAAGCTTTATTACCTAAAGTTTTGCTTGGTTACACAAACATAGCAAGTGTATTTTATAAAATATTTCACTGAATCACACATTCTCCAATGTCACATGGGAAATGTGACAGAATAAATGAAAGAATCAAATCATACAGAGTTTGAGGAACATTTATTGCTACGATTTATTGCGGGAACGTCTTTCTGGCCAGTGCCAGTAAACATTAAAATGTGTTAACCTCTCTTAGATGGTTTCCTGACTGGTAATGTTCTCAATCTACATTTCTCAAAAACCAAACGAGTAAATCGTCACGCACTTGAGATAAATACCCCGCTGTGATCAGAAAGCAGCTGGATCAGAGCCTGGTATAAATGTAATCTGAACAGTAGGACCATATTCTTGTTATGAAAGGTGACCTAACTCCGCCTCTTTAAGTAGTAATAGTAGTCTCCCCTCAAATTAAAAAGAAAGAATGACGCCGCTTTCCACAATTCAGAAATAATAGTTAAAAAATGTTTATCTAAAAGCAAAAATCCATCAATCTGTCATTATCCAAAAAATGGATCAAAATCAAAATGACTCATTGCTTTTAATGTGTGCTTACTGTCGTGCAAAGTCACCCCCCCCCCCAAAGGCCCATTCTGATCCAGGAAAAACCCTGCTGGGATTTGGATCAGAAAAGATTTACTTACAGTTCATATAGGTGATGAAATATTGGGATGCTCAATTATTACAGCGGGGCCAAGAGTTTTCACAGAGTGGACCAAATATTAGTGAACATGGCATATTTTAAAACTAGTGATTTAGTTATTTAGCTCAGAGTCAGTGACCTTTGCAAAGACGAAATGGAGAAGAGAAATGAAATGTTATTCTAAAGTGGCGGAGGCTCATATTAGCAGAGAGTCAAGCAGTTTTTTAGCCTGCTCACAGTGCTGGTGAGCTGCTTAAATGTGTCTTCATATGTGTTACCTTGTGTATCTTGTGCTAACTGGCAGATGGATTCCCACACACTGTTCTGCTGTATTCAATAAAAAAACAAACAGTTTTTTCTTGGTCCTCTCCTTTATTGTTGAACGAATTACATCTCCAGACATTTTGACCTAAGTTCGGTCCACAAGGACACAGCAGTCAGCGGCGATTAAGAATTTTCACAAGGCTGAAATCCCCATATCACTGTACTTTGTGGTACACCCCACTGATGTCATCCAGTTGTCCATGTCTTCTTGCATCAGAGCCGTATGACGCTCCTATGTTCCCCTGCTGCTGCATGTGGGTCTGGTTGTGGCCTGTGTATATACACTAGTGATTTGTGGTCACAGCGATACTTTTGTAAACATTCCAGCTTTAGTGGAACTGCTGCTTTCCATTTTAAGACATCTGTCTATTTGGGAATGCCTGCTGGAAATGCAGGTCTCTTCAGGGGGCTGCCTTTTGGGGGCTGGGGGTACGGCGACCCTTTGGCTCACAGGACGTCATACAATTAAATTTGGTTTAAAGACACACCAAACCTCTACAGTAATAGAAAGTAAGGCTCAATCCCATTTCACCCCTCGGCCCTACCCCTCTGTTTCGCGTGTTCACATCTAGGGGTCGGGTGTCCCGATTCTTGTTGCAATAGAGGGGGAGGGCCCTCGAAACGGAGATCTTTCAGAGGCACACCCTCCAAACGGAGGGCTACGAGAACGTTCCCAGAATACAAGTATTTTCTTCGTATAGTTTATGGTAACCATGGTTATTCTTCATTTAAAGGTCCAGTGTGTAATGTTTCTGAGGATCTATCAACAGAAATGCAATGTAAGAGCCATAACTATGTTTTCAGTGGTGGGTAAAGACCTTATATAATAAACCATTATGTTCTTATTACCTTAGAATGAGCCACTTATATCTAAATAACCGCGGGCAGCCCCTTCCATGTTGCATCGTCATGTTTCTACAGTAGCTGAAAACAGACACACAGCGCTACAGAGCGCATTTCGTCACTACGTTCTTCTTCTTCTACTTCTGTTAGAATTCAGGCAGTGCAGACGCTCATCACTCTGTTGAATACGTACGTTAGAAGAAGAAGAAGAAGTAGTCATAATATACTGCAGGGGTCTGCAAATAAGTTTTTAATTGTGGCAATAATTTCAACCATTAGACGGTGGATGAGAATATAAGCATTAATATTCCACCTCTGAGGCATGTTGTTCTGTTAGCTCAGTTTGTAAGGTGCAGGACTCACAGGATTAAGGGTTTGTTCCCACCTTGGGATGTTGATTTATTTATTTTTTCTCTCTCTTCAACAAATAAATTCTGCAGCGAATGTTTCTCCGATCACGGCATGTGATGCACAGTTTTTGTTTCTGTGTTTGATCCACATCCATCAACCTTCTTCTTCATTTCCTCAGTATCTCCAGGCAGAGGACATTCAGGGGAATCACGTTTTTCTGTCGGCTCTTTCGGAGCTGTGTCGAGCTACAGACTCTTTCAATGTCGTTCAGAGTTTTTCAGAGTAAAAGCTCAGTACAACTTCATATAGAAGATTGCATTAAACAAGCTTTCTCGCTTTTATTTTGTAGGCAAAGTGATTATGTGAGTAACTGTTGCTGTCAGACTGAGATCTATTTCAGCAGCTATCAAAGAATTTATTTATATTTTTATCGCTATCTAAGCAACATAATCTGGCAGCAGGCCATTATTGTTGGCGGGCAGTTTTGGTGAAGATCCATAATCACAGAGAGAATGAACGTGTTTCACTTGTCAATGTTTGTATAAACTTTATCTAATGTGTGGTTTATAATGGACTGTGGTGCAGAAACAGTGTTTCACACTCTTGGCTCACATTTTCCATGTTTTCTGTCAGAGGCAAAGTCACAATAATATCTGGTTTTTCCGCTCTTTGAAAGGTTAGAAGGCAGTGGTAGACTGGACAGAGTGTTGCAATTCACAACCCTCGTCACTAGATGCCACTAAACCTTGGACACTGAACGTTTACAGCGATTCAAACGTAAAATGGTGATTTTCTTCAAAACAATCATAAAAAACATCGCTTGTTCAGCCGCTAGCATCTTGTCTTGTTAGCTAGCTTCGCTAGTAACGTTACAGTGCGAGAGAGATTAGCACAGCGGAGGACGGCATATTGGAGATGTTGTCATGGAGACATCCTGTAAAAACATGTCGCTTCTGTTAACGTCAGAGCCGTCGTCGACTACTGATGATGTATCTGGTTCCTGAAGGGTTCTTCCATTTTGTAGGGGGAATATTTCAACCCCGTGTAACTTGTGTTTTAAGGGCCATGGGGTTCACTAGAAAACAAGTGGTAGGGGCAAGGGATGAAAAGGCAATTGAGCCTAAGTGTCTCTTTGCCCCTAATGCTTTGGTAAGGCTGTTTTCCTGGTGTTGTAAGATGGAACGGTAACACAGCACAGGCACCATGACAACACGTCTGAAGTCACTAAATGAAGCAGCGAAAGGTTGTGCAAATTAGCAGAAGTGCATCAATTCTACAATCTAGTTTAAGATCAGGCTAAAAATGCTTTAAATGAGCTTGACTGATTCCAGTCTTTGTTTTAAGAAAAGTTACACCCCTGCTGTGTCAACATAGTCACTAATGCTCGGATTCACCATGGTGCTCTTTTTCTGTTAAACCTAAAGTAAATGTTATCCTGGAGCACAAAAGGTTTAAAGAGAGTGTGGTATGTGCCATCAAACAGTTTGAACTGAGACATTTATCCTGTATGTTAACTGTCAGTCAAAATTCAGATCATGCTGGGGTGACATTTCTGATTTCTTGTGTGTGCACTGTAGCACGTCCTTATCGCTCTACCTCATGTGTGTTTGTTTTTTTGGGCTACATTCAACATGTAGCTACTGGTTATCTCTCTGAACCTGCACAGGAGTTTTTAAATAAGCAAGACTGACAGCACAGATGGCAATTTCAGCATTATTTTAACTAAACTTGACGGCAACGTGAAGCACAGTGAAGGCTGATGCAGCTATCAACTGCGTGCGGTTGACAAACATATAGTTCCTTTTGGGGGTGAAATCAGGTATTGTACATTGTTTCTTTTTAAATTTCTATGTAGACAAATATGTGGACACATGCAAACAGCAAAAACATACACGGCTGCGTGTGCACACTCGCTGTGAAATTAAAACAAATGGCTCATTTACCAAGTACTAAAAGGTACGCTTTCACCCTCTCTCATGCAAAGTAGCCATGTGAATTAAAATGGAGCTGGCATGGCTGCTGCCTTCTTATGAGAAAGTCAACAAACTCATGAGCTCTGGTTTAAATCTCAGGGCTGGCAGGGCATTCAGTCGCCGCCTCCTCCTCCTCCTCCTCCCAGACTGCATGTTCACTGCTCGCCTCATGAAGTTTCTTAGTGCTCCAAACCTCCAATGTTACTGGCACATTCAAAGACTTGTGCTGCTGTTTCCCCGCTCCCCTCCCTGTCCTGTGTCTTTCCTCGTTAAGAGCGAATGCCTTCAGAAACAGCGAGGCACACAGCTGGCCTCTCCCACCTCCTGTGAACTCCTCACTGCACGTTAGGATACGGGGCTTGTGTCTGCTGATTGTGCCCCTGCCAATCTACAATGTGGCTGGCTGTGCAGTGGTGAGCTGTGCGGCGGGCCACGCCTGTGTAGCCTGATTTACACTCCTTTCTTCCTGGGCAGCCACTAGACAGCAGCCAGCTCCTGGAGGGACCAACGGCGGCTTCGGCTAAGGGGCCAAGCCCGGGGCCCATTTGGTTTTGGTTTCCTTTCGCCTGCCACTGTGCCACACCTAGCATGAGTCGGGCTAAATGAGACCAGTGTGTAGATTCAGAGATCGGGCTTAAACTGAAACCAATAAAAGGCGAGGCTGTCCAAGCGGCTCCACAGCCACTCGCAGGTCATATGTCTGTCTGTCTGTCAATTTATTCGTGTTCTACCCGACCCGCCCTGTCTCTAACTCGTTTATGTATAAATTCTTTGCACACGCTATCGCACTGAAGCATTGAGAGTCAGGGGCCACGGGTCATGGGCGGACGCTAGCATTCATTCCTTTCCCCCCATTTTACCTTTACTCTAAAGGCAGAAGCATGTGCACAGGGAACATTCCTTCCAGTGTACCTCCACTCTTCCATCTGTCTGCACACTGTAGACAAATGACCCTGCTAGTCTGCATTTGTAAAATAAAATAAAATAATTGCTATGTCTGCTAGATATGAAGAGAACAAGCAGGAGCTGAGTTTCACTGCGGTGGCCTTCAGGATAGAGCAACAGTCTGGTTCAACTTGGCTAAAGGTCAATGGACACGTGTTTCTGGAGCTTAATGCACACACTCAAACAGAGGACACTAAGGCAAAGATAAGGATTTAAGTGTATGTCACATACATGTATAATTGCTCACTACTCATATATTTACAAATCCCACTGTAACATTTTCAATTTACAATTACATAAATAGGAAAAAGCAGAAAATCCTCACAATTAAGCAACTAATTAATTTTTTTCAGCCCTTTAATTTAATGAATCAACTACTTGTTTCAGCTTCACATACATAGACTGTATATAAGAAATGGATGTAGTCATGGTTACGTCACCCGCTGGTTTGTGGACCGCCGTTTTGAAGCCTCGAGTTTGGCCAATAGGGCGCCGCCATGTTGGGTTGTTGCAACCAGCGTCACCGGACGTGACCATATTTGGACGAGACGGCGGAGCTAACAGCCGTGTGCGGAGCTAGCTAGCTAGCTTAGCTAGGTGCAGCTGTAACTCAGGTTAACTGTCATTTNAACAGGCTGATAAGTTTGTCTAGAGAACAACAGTCTGAAAACTAAATGTTCTCACCAGAGAAAGTGAACAGCCGACTCCTGATAAGCTTTTTCATAGATAACCCCGCCCTGAAACATTCTCTGCTTTGTGGTCTATTTTAAAATAAATGGGACCAACTAGAAGAGTCGCCCCCTGCTGGCCGTTCGATAGAATGCAGGTTTGACAGACGTGCGCGTTCGCATCAGTTCTCTGACCGGAAGCTTGTTTACATATTTGTTGACTGCACACATGAGCACTTATGGGGTTTGTAACTGGACACAATCACAGCTAAAGGTCAAGATTATAACCTCATGCTATTGGAGACTTTTTCATGCCTAATTCGGAGGAAGCAGGAAAATGTTTGCTACAATCTCCTCCAACGATCATGTTAACCATAGAAATGAAAGACGTATCACGCGACAGTTATAAAAACACATTCTACCATTCTAATTGCAGCAGCTGGAGATGGTTCAAGCCCTATTATATTTGCCTTCTGGCAGTGTAGAAACTAGAGTTTCAAAAAAGGGATGAGTTTCATTATGTATTCCTAGAAATGCTTAAGCCCTACGGCTGAAAATCTCCCACACCTAATACTAATCCCTTTTTTTAGCATGTTAATTATTGTTGCTGATTGATGCTATCAACAAGTACACCGCTGCTGAAGTCAGATGGTTTGTCTAGTTTAACTGTCAAATCATCAAACTGAAAATGCATGTTATCCTTTAGCAGTCCTGGCAGTCAGGACGGTCAGTCTGGTGTCATTTGACATAAAAACACTTAACACAGCTCAGGATGTGGAACTGTCATTTATCTACACCGAAACAGAAGAGAGAGCGAGGGGGAGGGGGAGTGCGGGAACGGGGAGACAGGTAATCAGAGAAAGTATTTACAGTACAGCGCTAATGATTTATAAGCAACACACACAGTAAAGCTGCCTGATGGTTTAATGTGGGCAGGATTGTGAGAAAGGGTGTGTTTGTTTTCCTGTACGTGGGTGTAGGTGTATGCCGTGCCATTTGTGTCCGCTGTCTGTTTTTACCAAAGCCGTATTTTTTCTTGTGAAAATAAAGACGTTGTCGGGTGGGTTCAGGTGTGTAAACTTGTGTCTGCTGCTCCTTTTTTTGTGTGTGTGTTGTGTACCTCGAGTAAGCGTAATTAGTGTAGTGACATCTGATATCTCTGAGTAGGATTGGGAAGTAATCTGTAGTCTGGCAGCTCCTGTCATCTCCACATGTAACAGTGCGAGCTGCCTTTGGTTGGAAATGTATGGACAGTGTACACG
>JAPMOB010225406.1:0-21181 GCA_029875015.1 Lepomis gibbosus | reverse complement strand
ATATATATATATATATATACACACACACACATATACATACAGTGCATGTAACAATTCTGTACATTACAACATATACATTTGCCATGCCAGTAATTCTCTGGTTTCAACCTTTCAAATGTTAAGATTTTTAGCTTTCCTTTGTCATGTATGATAATAAACTAAATATCTTTGTGTTTTGGACTGTTAATCAGACAAAAAGAAAACTATTTAAATATGTTCAGGATTTTTCACTATGGTCTGACATTTTACTGACAAAACGATTAATCGATGAAATGAGAAATTGGCATATAAAACACCAATAAAAACAAATTTACTTTTGGATCAGAGATTGAACCTTTCGTCAGCTTAACACAACATAACTTTCATCATCATCATGACCCAAATTTAAAAAGAGATGCAACTATATTACAGATAAAGTCAGACCTTAGATTAGAAGTAAGGTGGGGTGCTTTGAAATGAATATTAATTTTAGTATAAAAGTAGCTGTAAAAGCTTAATTAGGTAAGTTGTTGGCAGGCACTATTGAGAGAACAGTACTTACGTTCAGTTCTTATCTTTAGTCTTCCTGTTCATTACTTTAATGTCTTTTCCTTGTTCCACTTCTAGTCTGAGTAATGGTTATGGCTGACTGTACTCTAGGATGTCTTTCAACAGAGCACCAGATCCAGCATGAATTAAAATACTAAACCAATATTTGAAGGCCTTGAGCAAAACATGTGCATGTAGACGAAGTAGGATTTGACTAAATTTAGATTTTCAACAAACCTTGTCTGTTTCCTTCACAGAGCTGAGCTTGATGGCAAATCAGTTGTTGTACAAGTGTAATCAAAGCAAATGTCATTGAGGTAATAGGAGACAAGTAGTTTACATATAGGGGATTGTAAAGTCTGTGTTTGTGTGTGTCTGTCCCTGTATGTCTGTTTCAACATATGCAGACATCTGCAAACATGCAAACATCCCCATGACGTGTGTTTCCTCAGGAAGATCAAAAAGAGCTTGTCCAGAGAAATAAAGGCAGATTTGTTGTGGTAATTACTACCATTCTTCAGCAGCTTCCTGTGTCTGGACAAATGCTGAGCTGAGGGCCTGTTTCTGTCCTTCCCCAATTACTTGTGCTCAGTCTGTCCAAAAACCATAATGCAGGGGAAATTGGCCAGCAGTCATTTTCTAAACCAGGCCAGATTCACCAAAAAAGTGGGAATGGCTCATGAAAACCTTCCTGAATAAACTTGCCACTTCAAGTAGATGTTATTTTTAAGGACACGGATCTGCTGTTGGAATAGAGGCATTGTCATACATAGGGTGGAGAGACCTCCAGACATTACCTGAGTTGTTTCAACAAAGTTGTCACTTAACGTTTGTTTCACTGTTTGCATCTCTGTGACACAGACGTGTGGTTTGGTCCCAGTAATCCTGTCCAGCACTAATTCAATTCTTGAAGTATCTTCAACCAAGTCAAGTTTCCCTTGATTTTAACCTTCCTTGGATAACTATGACCCAGATGACAGATCACAGACAAATACTTCTCAGTCACAGGAGAACAAAAACATTGTTGTGGGAGTTTCTGTGCTCCTGACTCATTATGCTTCTCTGTGCGCATGTTAGCAATTTCCATGGAGATTAGGTTTCATGAACTTCTTGGAAATGAATGTACTTAAAAACAAATGGTACAACAAACAACTGGTTTAATAGTGCTGTCATGGCCCAAGATAGAATTAGTACTTAAAGTACACCATATGCCCAGATTAACAGAGCTTGTGCATGTCAGGAAGTAATTGTTCTGTTTTCTTATGAGGTCATATGAAGAGTTTACAGTGTTTAAATGGCTTAGCAGGCTAACTTTCAATTCTCATTTTGTATACATTTTTTTGAAGATTTTTGATGATATAATCTAGGAGAGAAACATTTTCAGTAGTTTGCCATCATGTCTGTCACAGTGCCACCTAACATCAAGGGTGAGGAGGTGAATGCCACAGTAATGCTTGGTCGTCCAGTGGAGCTGCACTGCCAGAGCGATGCAATCCCTCCACCTACCCTCTCCTGGCGTAAAGATGGCCGTCCGCTCTTCAGGAAACCTGGTCTGACTGTCTCAGAGGATGGGAGTGTACTCAAGGTACAGCTAGAGTTAGAGACCATAAAATTGTTTCTGTGGTTTCTCCTAATTAAAACCTTTGTACATCTACTATTCACCTTTTTTAACTTGTTTTATTTACCTTATAGTTCAATGTGTCATTGCATTGTTATCTGAAAGTCTCATGATTTAAATGTTAGGTCGATAGTGCCCAGGTGCAGGATTCAGGCAGGTATTCCTGTGAAGCCACCAATGTTGCCGGCAAAACAGAGAAGAACTATAACCTCAATGTCTGGGGTGAGTTGGTCTTAACTTTTGGCTCCATTTGTTTGTTTTTTCTATTTATAAGAATATGATTGTGTCTGCTAAGGTGCTGATTCTGATGTTGATTTTGACAAAAGTAAAATGTTGAAATAAGCTCTTTTATTATTTGTCAGCAGACCACAGATGAAGCTGATCCCACTTTCTATTAAACACTGCATGGGCCTGTTACCGAAATTACACTTTGAACTGACCTGAAGCCAGTGTTTTATTATAGCTGCAATGGTTGGGCATAATTTTGGTTTTAGTTGTAGATCTAGTATTCTATGTTTAAGTTTGGTAGTTAGTTGGTGTAGTTTTTATATTGATGTGAAGTGTTGATACGAAAAAACAACATAAACATTGTTATTAACATTCTCTCTGGGGAGCTATTTAAAATTAATTTTCCTTTCGCATTTTCACAAACAGAGATGTCAAAGCAGTGTTTTTGCTGTTTTTGCTCTGTTCAGTCTAGACTACCCTTTATCCTAAGTTAATTAACTACCATGCAGGTTGAATGAGATTTGAGCGCCTCCTTTTGGTGTCCTGTTATTATTACAGTTTCTCCCAGTATACGCGGATCAGAGGAGGTTTCTCCTTTGACTGTGATTGAAGGAAGTCTAATCACTCTGGTGTGTGAGTCCAGTGGCATACCGCCCCCCAGCCTTACCTGGAGGAAAGACGGTAAGTGTCTGTATGAGACAGAGAGACACAAAGTGTAGAGACATGTTGCAACAGCACACCTAACCTGTGGTCTGTGTGTGTCCCAGGTTCTGAGGTCAAGACAGACCAACGGCTCAGGGTTTTGTCAGGAGGTCGCCAACTGCAGATCTCCAGTGCTGAGAGGACAGACTCAGCTTCCTACACCTGCACAGCCTCCAGCAAAGCTGGGACCACTTCCAAGGAGTACAGCCTGCAGGTTTATGGTACATGTCTGCCAACATATTCTTGACATCTAGTGATCAAATACATTTTGATCGGTAGATGTTTGGGTAAGGGGGAATCCTCTGCTGTGAATGGCATGTTAGGCAGGCAGTGGCGTGGAGAACGGACTGGTAACAGGCTGTTCAGGCACAGTGACTTACAGGCTGGGAGAGCAGGAGACACACAGTGCTTCTTAAGTCTCTTAATTGCATTCGCAAGTCCCTCTCTTGCGCTTTTTCCTTGTGTCTTAGTCCCGCCCACCGGGAATGCATGGAGAGACACAAGGGGTGCTTCTCAAGTCTCTTATTTGTCGTTTCCTCACTTCTCGATCCTCGCTTGAACCAGAAGTTGTTCCGCTCCGCCATCTTACAGGCCGTGCCAAAGCTTCGAGGATTGAGGAACGAGGATCTAGGAGCTATCTCTGAGGAGCTATGAGTGAGGATACGCCAGTGCATCCTTCGCGGAAGTCTTTCAATGACTGACACGCCCCCTTATTGGGAAGCCATTATATTAATGGACGCTGCAGCTGATCGGATTGATCTGATAAATCAGGACAGACAACATTAAATTCAAGTGTATCACTGCAAAGTCTTACATTTGAGTTGTTTTATGATTCACTGTCTTGTTCAAATCTGAGATCATTGTAGGTCTGAACAGCCCCACTCACACATTTATTTATTTCTTTATTTAGTTATTTAGTTATTTATTTCTTTATTTATTAGAAAGACTTTTCTTTCTCCCATCAACTTTTATTATGGAGAAAATTAAAGTCAGAGAGAGTCGGAGAGTCTGTCAACAAGACACACGTTTTACATCATTTATCGTCATTTCTTTTCAGTCACGTGAGAATGGTCATTCCTGAGTTTAGTTCAAACAGATGACGATAAAACAGACTTTCCATTCATGCCAATAAAGCTAATTTAAATTGAATTGAATTGACTTGAGCAGCCTTAGCCTAATTAATCCCAAGACACCATGATCATATTCTGGGTTATTCTGATTTACAATCAGAATCAATAAATATAAATGCAGATAATTTCAGCATTGTGCCAGTTGAAATGATCCTGTGCCTCTGAGCAGGGCATACAGTAACCTATAATTATTCATGTGTAGGTGTTCGTTAAACAGCTACAGAAAGAATCATGCTGCTCTGCACAGATAACTGTGAGACTTTATTAGTACCAACACAGTGCACATGTGTGCAGACACAAACTCTATAAAAGTCTCTACAGCTGTTAGAGCTGACTGACTGCTGATCCAGCTGTCATCAACTGTCATCGTTATCACAAACATTGCTTACGTATGTTTATGACATCGCTTTACGTGACACTTTGGAGGAAAGGACGTCTCATGTATTTAAAAACATATTTCCTTGTTCCTTCTCTCCATGCATAGTTTCCTTGCGTCTCCCAAGCACCCAGGGGGTTCTTCTCAAGTCTCTTATTTATTGTTTCCTCACTCCTCGCTCCTCCCAGCGCAAGTGCAGAGCGGAACAACTTACGGTTCTAACAAGGATCAAAGAGCAATGAAACGACAAATAAGAGACTTTAGAAGCACCCAGACACACAGTTAGCAAGCAGGTAAAGACAGAAAACAAGAACAAGTACTGATAGCAACACTGAACTCAGCAGAGTTGAACCCTATGGTGCTCAACATAACTAATAAGGCAGCACTGATAGGCATGATGCTGTTCAGGTGTGCCAATCAGCCTGTTAAACAGTTTTGTGTGTGTGTGGACCAGCCCAGAAAATACCCAAGGTCACACCCACTGTTACAACCTGCAGGGAGGGGAGATAGAGGGAGAAGCAAGAGGGAGAGAAAGACAGAGCGACCGAAAAACCAAAACACACCAGCCAGCCACATATACTCAAAACTGGAAAAAACACAATTATACTCATACCGACTGTCCCAGCTGAGTCAAGGCTGTAGTGTGGTGACATTTCTATTTTTAAGACATGGAAAGGGTGCCTAAATGAGAAGCATGAAATTTACAAACCATGTAAATATCATGTTTAAAATGACTAAAACATCATTATGAAACCTGGATCTACTTACAGTGTTACTGACAGTGTCACAGAAAGGTATGTATGCAGCAAATACTATGAAATACAGTATAAAATCATGTGGTACCAATTTATACTTAATGTACTTTGGCTGTGCTTAGAATGTCTTGAGGGAACATGTGCACCAACTCACTTGCTTTTCTCACTTCAGTCCGCCCTTCCATCAGACACAGCGAGGGCAACACAGATGACCTTGCTGTGACAAAAGGAGGCGATGTTACCCTACAGTGTGCTGCAGAGGGCGTACCACGACCAGCAGTGACATGGCTGAAAGATGGGCGGCCTATCACGGGCCAGCATGGTGCCAAGATCATGAATGAGGGGAGGCTGTTGCAGATTAAAGATGCTAAGGTGTCAGATACGGGACGCTACACCTGTATCGCAGTTAATGTGGCAGGACAGGCTGACAGCAAGCATGACATCAGTGTACATGGTATGATTCATCAACTGGGTTTACATTTTTTTTTTGCTTTAATATTTTTTATTGTAATCACCAATATTCAGTTTGGAGAGTTACAGTCCATCTTAAGGTCTCACATTTTCTTTCTATCTCTATCCCTTATTCCGTCTCTTCTTGTTCAGTCCCACCTAGTATAATTGGTCAGGTAAAGTTGACAGAAAATGTGAGTGTTGTAGTGAAGAACCCAGTTGCTCTGAGCTGCGAGGCTTCTGGCATCCCTCTTCCTGCCATCACCTGGCTGAAGGATGGTCAGCCAATCAAAGCTTCCAGTTCAGTGCGCGTCCTCTCAGGTGAGTTCCTGTTTGACTTTCTAGGGTTTCTCTGATGTTGTGGGGAAGGTGTTCTTTTGATAAACACAAGTTACACAATTAATAAAATGTGCAATATTTCAAACTTAAATGTTAAATGTTGTTTTGTCATGTCAGGTATCTTTACAGATCTTAGTTTAATGACCCGTCATGAAGGAACAGACTCAAGGAAATCAAGCCACCAAGAATATATGTATTATAGTCTAAATCTTCAAAGCAGTTGAAACTTTAACTATTTTGCTTCCCAGCTGGGTTTCAAAGGTTAAGCAGTTGCAATACATCACCATTAATAATATGTAATAGGATAATTGCAACTGGGGCCAAACTCAACAGACAGAGATTGAGAGTGAAAGAAGACAATCAAGGCAATTTTGCCTTGAATTGTGTTTAACATTCAACAAGATTGATTGGGTGCTTCCAAATTGAACCATCCTCCTGAAGTTAAGCACACTACCTAAATTGCTTGTGCAGAACTAAAAGTACCACACTCTGCCAAAGTGACCCCTTTGGCTTTTGAGTTATGTACATTTTGTGCATGAACTCAGGATAATGGGAATTATTTGAGAACCCAATAAATTGTGTTTAGAAAAAGTTGACCATGTAAATCCCACCAAAAAACATGCTTGTGATGCAATGATGAAGGTAGGCTCATTTTGAGGTATATAGGAGGTTAGTTAAATGCACTGGATAAATTACATTGACAATTGCCGTCATTTTTTTTCTGAGGAGATCCTCGTGAACCCTGTTAAGACAAAGTTGATTTTAAAGACAGAAGCAATTAGTCTTGAATCTCATTAAAGTGCTTTGTAAATGTTTGTAAACAGCTGTGAGCCTCAGAGTCTAAATTCTTTCTGTAAAGAGGGGGGATTTAATTTCAACAGGCTTGGAATATTGTTTTTACGTCCTGATGATATTTTCCTTTTTTTGAAAAATGGCAGGTTTATGCTGACATAGCCTTTGAAAACATTCCATGACGACAATAGATAAATGGTAATAATTGGCCCGATTAATCTCTAGGGGGCCGGAGCCTGCGTCTAATGCATGCTGCAGTAGAGGACGCTGGGAGGTACACCTGTATCGTGTCTAATAGTGCTGGAGAGGAAAGGAAGAACTTTGATCTCGACGTTCTCGGTAAAGATATAATTAATGTTGTAATTTGGTATTTTGTTAGATGGCATCATATTGAAGGAAATGTCTGCATCAACTTCATTGTACAAATTAAAATACTATTAGTCTATGTTATGAGTTTGTTTGTATGTTTATTTATAAGTTATTTGATTTCATTTAATATCAACTTGAAGAGATGTGATGAACATGAATCTTACTCTTAAAGCGTTTTAAAAAATGGGGAGAGAGTGAGAACCATGTCATTGATTTTCAGTCTATTTTGACAGTTCCACCAAGCATTGTGGACGAGGGAACTGTGTTGGATACTAAAGTGAAGGAGAAACACAACATTACTCTCACATGTGAAGCGTCAGGTAATTTATATAATATATAGAACTCTTCATCTAAATCATTTGTTCTGCGAATGAAAAATGATCTTGATCAATCCTTGATGTAAATGACATTAGAAATACAGCAATCTATATATTACCGCTTTTTTAACCTCACCTGAATAATTTCCCAGGTAACCCTGTACCAGAGATTAAATGGCTGAAGGATGGACAGCTGTTGGTGCCTGACAGACGCCACCAAGTTTTGTCTCATGGACGTTTCCTCCAAATCTCTGGGGCCCAAGTTGTAGATACTGGCAGGTACAGCTGCCTGGCATCTAACAGTGCAGGGGATCGCAGCCGGCACTTCAACCTCAATGTCCTGGGTACAAACGCAACTCTTTTTAATCAGTTGATGATTATTTCTAGAATTAATCAAAATATTTGAGATGACTTTAAGTAATATTCTTGAATTGTTTGCTCTGCGGTTCCTTCCTTTGTTTGGCAGTTTCTCCCACCATTGCTGGTTCAGGTCCTGATGGTTCTGCAGAGGAGGTGACAGTAACTCTGAGCAGCCCAACCTCTCTGTTGTGTGAAGTCCAATCCTACCCTGCTGCTCTAATCACCTGGCTCAAGGACGGCACTCCATTTGAGTCCAGTCGCAATGTCCGGGTCCTTCCAGGTTTGAGATCACATGTACATAATAACAGAGTCAAACTGAATAGAATACAGTTGCATGGTATGTATTTTGTCATTCATCACCTACGCTTCACCTTGCTCACAGGTGGGCGAACTCTGCAGATTCTCAATGCTAAAGAAGAGGATTCTGGGAGATATACCTGTGTGGCCACTAATGAGGCTGGAGAGACACTGAAGCACTATGAGGTCAAGGTTTATGGTGAGAATCCTGCATCTTTGAAAACATGCTGCATCTTTCATTACTCAAAAACAAAAGTAGGGCAAAGTATAATGCTTTTCACATTTAAAATCTCAGTTTTAGCATAGCCTTTTTTCATAGGATTATATGACCAAGTAGATATAACTAAAATTGCTCCCAGTCATTATCAGTTATCACATTTTTAACAGTATTTTAACTTGTTAATATACGATCTGTAAATTCTTGGAAAATGATGAATGATCATATAAAGATAACTATATACATACTGTATGTCAGTGTAATCTAAAACATGCTTCTTGACTCCAGTTCCCCCTCAGATCAATAAGAATGATATCCCAGGGGAAGGACTGGCTCCCAAAGAGGTTAAGATCAAGGTCAACAGTACCCTGACCTTGGAGTGTGCAGCTCAGGCCTTTCCTACACCAGCACTACAGTGGTACAAGGATGGACAGGTAGAAATCTGATTTGATTCTTGGCAGACTACGCTGGATGCAGCGTGTGGGAGAAGTAGATAAACAAAAGCAAGACAAGCGAAAAAATGTCATAGAGAAGTGCATAGCTACACACTGCATGCTGATTAGTACTGGGGAAGATGTTGGAATTAGGAACATTCTTAAAATCACAACGTAGTCGTTTCGCCCCACGGGGTTGCTCTTCACTCCAGTGATCAGACAAGGACACGAGTAAACGGCAGGAGAGCACTTCACCTCACTCTAACAGGGACACTTGGTATTAAACATAGACCGTTTATGCTGCTCCCTGATAAAAGAAAAAATCTTTCTGCTGATAACTGTTAAAAAAAAACCAAGAAAACAGATTCATATATGTTAACCTGTTGCTCAGAAGGTACTTGTTATGTTATGATTGTGTCTCTGGACTCTGATGGTAACTTGTTTTAACAAGCTAGATAAAAGGTAATGCCCTGGCAGTGCCAAATAGCTTTGGTTTTATATTTAATTTGATTACATTAATGTTTAAGTTGAGTTTTACAAGATATATTTATATATAAACCACATGTTATTACACTTTTGTGTATATAGCAGTACATTTAAATTGAAAGTGCCCAATACACTACTTTAGAATTCATTATTCAATTTTGTGCCTAACTATGAAATCTACTCTGATTCTCCCCTCTCATGCTCTTTTTTTCCTCCTCAGATACTGCAGGCAGATGACCACGTTTCCATCACAGCCAATGGACGTATCGTTCAGATCAAGCATGCTCAGGTGTCAGACACAGGCCGCTACACCTGTGTAGCCACTAATATAGCTGGAGAGGATGAGAAGGACTTTGATGTAAATATACAAGGTGAACTGGGTTGACTGATGCCGCTGTGTTAACTGAGACTTTTTGTGCATTTCATGGGCTCATAGAGTTTTCTCGTGCTGTTGTCTGTGTTTTTATTGAAACACTAAAACTGCATGTAGAAATCTACAATGATCATTTGTGCTTTTAATATTTATTTTAATAAAACCATTCATTTTAGAATCAACATCCTTTGACATAAAATAAGAGCCGTAGCCTTGATTGTGTTTCCAACCACATTTTGGAAATAAAGTTTCCAAAAATGCACAAAGAAGGGTTTAAACATTTTTCCTCTTCCCCCCCCCCCCCACCCCCTATCCAGTTCCACCTAATTTCAATAGGCCTGGTGGAGTTGGTGGTACCACGTCTTCCCCAGGCTTTGGAGGGGATGTTCGAGATGTGATACTCAACAATCCCATCTCTCTGTACTGTGAGACCAATGCTGTTCCCCCTCCAACACTCACCTGGTACAAAGATGGACAACTGCTGACTTCCAGTGACAAGGTTCTGATCTTGCCAGGTGAGATAGAAAGAAAGAGAGTGAGCAAGGCAGAGAATGAGTTCCTACTATCCTACTAATGAGTTTTATTTTCAGGTGGCCGAGTGTTACAGATTCCCAGAGCCCAGGCTGAAGACTCAGGCAGGTTCACATGTGTGGCTGTCAATGAAGCAGGAGAAGACTCCATTCAGTATGATGTTAGAGTATTATGTGAGTAAAAACACATTTCTTTGTGGTATAGGTATCAGTCAGTTTATAGAATAGTTTCTCATTCTGTATTTCCACCCTGCAACAGTGCCCCCAGTCATCCGGGAAGCAGACAGCGATTTACCTGATGAGGTCACAGTCTTAGTCAACAAAACTACCCAACTGGAGTGTCATGTGGATGGAAACCCCGTCCCCAAGATCACCTGGTTTAAGGACAGTCAGCCAATCAGCTCCGATGGGCTACATAGAATTATGTCCAATGGCCGAACACTTCAGGTAACAACCAGGAAGCCCAGATATTTGTTGTGAGTGTGTCTCATACCATAGCCCATTTTTGTATTTAAATCTATTCCAGGTTAATGTTGCCCTGATTTACCACAGAAGGTCTTCAATAATCATACAGATACAATAAATATTTGTAGCTGGAAATTTCTAGATACTTGTGTGTTACTTAATAAATCAGACACACATATACATTGGTAATATAAGTCCCATTTTAAAAAAAGTGCTCTGTCACTTTAATATAGTACATGTATGTACAGTAGATGTGTTCTTACTGAATTTTATATTTCTCCATCTTTCCCAACCATCAGGTGTTGACTGCTCAGGTATCTGACACAGGGCGTTATGTGTGTGTGGCTGACAATGTGGCTGGAAGTGCAGAAAAATCCTTTAACCTTAATGTTCATGGTGAGTCATGAAATCGTAAATTAGATTTAGATTCTAAAATTGCCTTATTTTATCAATTTGTGAAAAGATGAACTGGATGAAAAGATAAGATACGTCTACATTTCGCTATGTATCTTAGCAGTACTTCCTACATAAGTAGAAGTACTGTTAAAGGCTGGCAAATCATTGAAGTGTTAAATCTGTTTTTTAATTCTGCTCTCTAAGATATAAAAAATACTGCTTGCTATACTGAATGTTTCTTATTGTTTTTCCTTTCAGTGCCTCCTACCATTATTGGCCTGAGTCCAGAGACTGTGACTGTAGTGGTGAACAACTTTGTGTCTCTCACTTGTGAAGCTACTGGCTTTCCACCTCCCACCTTGAGCTGGCTAAATGACAGGGGGCTGATTCAAGCCAACACCAACGCACTCATCATGCCAGGTACTGTGAACTTTCTACAGGGTCACATTAAATAGACTGAACATTGAAAAATGGGTGACAACTGAAGCCATTTTGCATTAAAAGAGTAATTAGAATAATAATTATCTTGATATGATAGTGCCACAAAAATGATCAAGACCAGCAACAAGTTGCATGTTCGTTTGTGCCTTCAGGTGGTCGTACGCTACAGATTCTAAAAGCAAAAGTATCTGATGGAGGAAAGTACAGCTGTGTCGCCATCAACGCAGCAGGGGAGGCTTACAAGCACATCTACCTCACTGTTCTTGGTCAGTACAAATCCACACTATGTACTGCACACTGTGCGCCTCACTTTGGCCCCTAGCTTTATAAAAAAAACTGATAGTAAATGTTGTCCTCTCTCCTCTGCCTTTCAGTTCCTCCAAGCATCCGGGACAGTAGTGGGGACTCTCCTGTGGTGGTGAATGTCCTTGTTGGTAAATCAGTAACTCTGGAGTGTGAGTCCAACGCAGTGCCTCCTCCCACCATCACCTGGTACAAGAACGGCAGGGTGGTGACAGAATCAGCCAACCTGCGCATCCTGGCAGAGGGACAGATGCTTGAGATCAAAGGCTCAGAGGTAAGAGATGAATGAATGCCATGTTGTTTGCTGTTTTTCTCTGTCTCTCAGTGATTACATGCCAAGTCAACCAGGGTGGCCATTACTGTCACATACTGCCATTATTTTTGAAGAAAATTTGATGAAATTCAGATGAAGTTGCCTATCAAGCCAGTTGGGCCAACCACTGTAGTTTAACCTAAACAGAGACAATGTAAATATAAGACCCTCTTGCTGTTCGCTTGGGTGAGTGTAGGATAGGCAGCTTAAAGATAAGTCAGGTTGGGGCTAGATAATTACATCGCCTTTTATGGGGCCCACTATACTGATGGTGCAAAACATCATTTAATATCGTTATGGGCTTCAATAGGTATGCTCTTTTCTTTTTCTTTTTTTTTTCATCTTCCTTATATGTCTTCTCTGTTCTTCAGGTGTCTGATACAGGACAATATGTTTGCAAGGTCACCAACGTTGCTGGACAAGTGGACAAGAACTTCCACTTGAATATCTATGGTAGCACATTATAGATAATAATTAATTTAAAACTATGTTATTAATTAGTTATAAAAAAAATCTCTCTCCCTCTTCAGTACCTCCCAGTATTGATGGCCCAGCAGAGGAGAGTGTGGTGGAAACAATCAGTAACCCAGCCACCTTTGCCTGTGATGCTACTGGAATCCCTCCTCCCAGCCTCACTTGGTTGAAGAATGGACGACCCATAGGTAAATCTGTGTTTAGGTTTAAGTGAGCTGTACTGAAAGTTTTTTGTTAATCGCACAAATCACAACATACTGTTGTTCATATAAGACATATGAACTTCATGTTTCTTTAGAGAACTCAGATTCTCTGGAGATGCACATCTTCTCGGGAGGAAGTAAGCTACAGATTGCACGGTCACAGCGTTCTGACAGTGGCACTTACACATGTGTGGCTTCCAATGTGGAGGGCAAGGCACACAAGAGCTACCACCTCACCATACAAGGTGCATACAGTCACTATAAAAAAGCTAGAAATCATTTTCAAATTAAGATATGCAAAAGCTTACTTTTGTGTCAACAGTATGCTGACAAGCTTATGTGTTATCATACAAATACATAATTTTCCAATTTATGGTTTCTCATGGTATTCATAGGATTGTGCTAAAACCAGTAATTTTCTCTTAGTCCCTCCCAGTATTTCTGGATCAGAGCTGCCCAGTGAAATGGGAGTCCTGCTGAATGAAAGCATTCACCTGGTCTGCCAAGCCCAGGGAACCCCGACTCCAACCATCCAGTGGTTGAAGGATGGGGAAGTCATCAGCAACACGAGGAGCAGGGAGCTCAGGTAATACCTTTAAAAATGATAAAATGGAATGGAAATTGGGGATTTTGCATCTGACCAATCCAGTGATAAGTGATGTTATAATGATGATAACTATGATGCCTTTGTGGTCAGGATCAGTCCAGATCGCAGCACACTCACTGTGACTGGAGCGCAAACCTCTGATAGTGGCAAGTACACCTGTGTGGCCACCAACGCTGCGGGAGAAGAGGACAGGATATTCAATCTGAATGTATATGGTGGGTTTAATTCTTCTTCTTTTTTCAAATACAGCCTACATGTGTCGTCGTGTACAAACAGTTTGAGTGACTCGTTCTTGATATTACCATGAGTTTTTATGCCACTGAGTTTGCTTTCCATTTTGATTTTTCAGTGCCTCCTATGATAGACGGCAACAGTGAGACAGTTGAGCAGATGACCACAGTTCTGGACAGTTCTGTCAACATTGAGTGTGTTGCTACAGGCTCTCCCCCACCCCAGCTCAACTGGCTGAGAAATGGGCTACCCCTGCCAGTGTCTTCCCACATACGACTTCTTTCTGCTGGACAAATGCTCCGGTAGGTCATGGACAGGGCTCAAGGAAAGTTTGTAACACATGGTGCTGCATCAAGAACAACTTCTTGTGCATCTAATGTATGTTCTATAAAAAGTGCAGTGAGATAACTTCTGTTATGAATTGCTGCTATATAAAAACAATACATAAATAAAAATAAACAGTGGATTATATTAGGGTAAGACACGTTGGTGTAATTCTTCATCTATAAAATTTGCAAAGAAATGAAAACATTTTTTCACATGTTTACTCCTTGTTGAGTTGAATTGAATTCTCTATATAAAAACCTGCTGTACACGGTAGGTTTTCCTTCTATTAAATCAGTATGGCAGTTCATACTGACTAAAACAGTTTCATTGTAATGGGTTGCATCTTCTACAACGTTCAGTCTACTAATTAGTCTAATAATATTAACAATATTATTATTAAAATGGTTTGTTATTTTAGAGTTACAATGTAACAGGCTGCTTATGTATTTTGCCTCTGTCAGGATTACACGAACCCAGGTGTCCGACAGTGGCACCTATACATGCGTTGCATCAAACAGAGCAGGAGTGGACAACAGACATTATAACCTACAGGTGCATGGTGAGTCTGAAAAGAATACTGGCTTGTAAAATCTGAGTTATAAATCACCAGCCACCATTCTAAGGGTCTTGTTCAGCAATAAATAATAATCAACCTTATTTTTATTCCTCTTCACAGTCCCTCCTGGTCTTGATGGAGCAGGGAGCACAGAGGATGTGACTGTAGTTAGAGGGAACTTGGCTTCTCTGCTGTGTATTGCTGATGGGACCCCGACCCCCACTGTGTTCTGGCTCAAAGAAGGGGTGACTTTAATTCCTGACCCCCACCTCCAATTCCTAAACCTGAATACCACTGTGCAAATCATACAGGCCCAGGTCAATGATACAGGACGCTACACCTGCATGGCTAACAATACAGCTGGTCAAGCTAGCCGCCATTTCAACCTGAAAGTGCTGGGTGAGTAAAAGCACATTATAGCACTTTTTTCATCAGCTTATGTTTCATGCATGAGAAAATACATTTT
Source organism: Lepomis gibbosus (assembly GCA_029875015.1). NCBI lineage: Eukaryota > Metazoa > Chordata > Actinopteri > Centrarchiformes > Centrarchidae > Lepomis > Lepomis gibbosus. The sequence continues at coordinate 6,098 of JAPMOB010225406.1, read as the reverse complement.
GTTTGGTTTACATTTTCTTTGTCAGACCCTCCACGCATCAAAGGCTCTGGTGTACCAGCAGAAGTATCTGTTGTGGTTAATAATGTCCTGGAGCTTCAATGTGAGGCCACAGGTATCCCCACACCCTCTTTGACCTGGCTAAAGGATGGACGCCCACTCCCACAGACAGACAGCCTGCGCCTCTTCCGGGGAGGAGAGGTGCTCCGTGCGGCCTCCGCACAGGTCGGTGACCAGGGATTGCTCAGTGAAATCATGTCTCATATATTAATTAATTTAGTTTAGTCAGTTTCTGTTTTGTATAAAAACATTAAAAACATACTTTCATTAAGTATTGCATATGATAATTTGCAATATTTCCATAGTTTTCATACTTTTAAACTTTTTTTCACTTACTCAGTTGGAGGACACAGGCAGATACAGCTGCTTAGCCAACAGTCCAGCAGGAGATGATGACAAGGAGTTCCTGGTTCGAGTGCATGGTGAGTAATACATACAACACACACACACTGCAGTGTGCACTGTATTATGAAACAATCTAGCTTGAAGGTAACTTATATTAAATGTACAAAAAAAGGATGATTCAGTCAATCTGTGCTTAGTTAATATATAGACATAAAAATAAATAAAATAAAATCAGGAATGGATATCCTATAAAAGTATGTTTTAAGAAGTTCACTGACTCAGCCGCCATGATTTCCTCGGGCATGCTGTTTCAGTAACATTATAATGCAAGATGAGATTGGGCTATTAAATCCATATCAGTGCTAGTCACCTTTTGGTTTTCCTGTAACAGTTCCCCCTAACATTGCTGGAGAGAGTGCACCTCAGGACGTGTCAGTGCTGCAGAACAGACAGGTGACCCTGGAGTGCAAGTCCGATGCTGTTCCACCGCCAACTCTGACTTGGCTCAAAGATGGCCAACCAATTCAGGTCAGAAATCAAACAGACAAACAATTATCCACACAGTGGTAAGACTTCTCCTAAAATGTACTTTTCATTTCTGTGTAGGGTTCAGCCCGTGTGCGTATTCTGTCCAGTGGCCGCTACTTACAGATCAACATGGCGGAGCTCAGCGACAGAGCACAGTATACCTGTGTAGCCAGTAACATTGCTGGCAAGACCACACGACAGTTTAACCTGGCTGTCACAGGTAAGGTTACTGTATTTTCCCAATTCTCCCTGTAATCAGTAATTGAACTAAATTCATTACCCAGCTAGAAATGAGTAAAACTTTTTATCTGTCTCCTGTTCCCCCCAGTGGCCCCAACTATCAAAGAAGGGTCCCATGCAGTGTCAGTGAACATCAACAAGCCAGCAGTGCTTGAGTGTATTGTAAGTGGAGTGCCACCGCCTCGCATAACCTGGAGGAAACATGGGGCCATATTGTCAGGAAACAACCCCAGGTAAATCCCCTTGTCAATTCGTATTATTTTCATTATGATATAGCAATTGCATATACAGTTCAATGTGATGAATGTAATGTATTAATGATTTCCAGGATATTAAATCTGCATACTTTAATAGAAGGAGATTTGAATAGTTTCTCAATTGTTGCCATTTCCTTGATGCTATACCTTAACCAGTTGGTACAAACGCATGCAGGTACACATTTGCAGAGGATGGGTCATTACACATCCATTCTGCTCAGGTGGCCGACACTGGTCGTTACTTGTGTATGGCAACAAATCAAGCTGGGACCCAACTCAGAAGAGTGGATCTACAAGTCTATGGTGGGTGGTAGATTTGTGCGTACAAAACACATGAATCTTGTCCTGTCAGTTTGTCTCAATCACCCGCAAACACAGTTACCCAGTAATTTTATGATCCTTAAACTTTCAGTCCCTCCTTCCATCGCTGACGGCCGCACCAATGTGACGGTTACAGTCAACGTTCAGACCACCCTGTCTTGCGAGGCGACCGGTATACCCAAACCCAGCGTTAGATGGATGAAAAATGGGGGAGCCATCAATACCGACCAGAACCAGAATATGTACAGGTTGATCTTTCAACACAAGTTTTCTCTCTCTCTCCCTCTGTTTTCCAATTAAAGATAGATTTATAAAAGACAAAACCGGAATTTAAGAGAGATTTTAAAATCACTATTTGATCACTATTTGTCCAAACTCAAATTCATAGCTTTAGCGCTTGAGTGATTCGTTGTAAGATTAACTTTTAACCATTTATGTAGGGTGGACATTATAGTGAAAGTGTTCTACTAACTTTTTGGTTATTTTCAGATTACTATCATCAGGTTCCCTGGTAGTTATAGCACCCACAGTGGAAGACACAGCAGTGTATGAATGTCTGATCTCTAATGAGGCAGGGGAAGACTCCAGGGCCATCAACCTCATTGTCCATGGTGAATAACACAGCCAACAGTTAACAAATGCTCTGATATTGATCATTCTGTTTTAATATTTCATTTCTAAACAGATCATATATCAACAGCGAGATCAGATTTTCCTTACATGTTCTGACATATGTCCCCGTAGTTCCTCCATCTATAGCAGATGAACCTACAGAGCTAGTAGTTACCAGACTGTCCCCTGTGGTCATCGCCTGTACTGCATCAGGTGTTCCAGAGCCGACAATTCTCTGGAGCAAAGATGGCATGAAGCTTCCCAAAGAGGGACTGGGATACAGCATCCTGCCCACAGGTCAGAATCACATTAATGCAAACAGCATCCTCAAGTACACAACTTTTATTTGGTACAACTTTCCAAACTACCACAAACAATACTTAAATCGCTAGCATATTCACACACTCTTTTATTAGTACTAATAATGCTATTATATTCAGTTAATTCAATCAAGTGGTCTTGCTAAATTTAAAGAAATGCTACCAGTGCATATCCTCTAACACTGTGCTTAAGATTATACTAAGAGATCAATGTCTTAGGTTACTTTTATATGTAAATATGTTGACTTGGTGTGTGATGATCTGTGCTCAGGTCCAGTAGAAATCACCTCAGCTGAGGTCAGTCACGCAGGACGCTATACGTGCACGGCCAAGAATGCTGCAGGCTCCACTCACCGCCACGTGCAGCTCACAGTGCAGGGTAAGAACATCCTGAGAAACAGCTGACTGTTGTTTGGAAGTTGTGCAGAGTGCAACACGAGTGTGGAACCAGAAATTATTTTCAATAGAAGAAGTATAGGCCTACATGGTCCAGCCTTTAAGTGTTGCTGTAAAAATACTTGAAAGTACAAAAATAAATTTTACACTTGCACAAACTTAATTATGTTAAGTAATGTCAGCTGAGACTTTTGTACAAAAAAAACGAACAGTACATCAGCTTTGTTAGATATATTCCCCCTCCGAATCACAAAACGTTTACGGATATAAAATAAATTTATTGTTTTTAACACTATTTTAAAGAAACAAGAAATGCAGAAAGATAGCATTAAACACTTAATTTCCTGCATTCTGGAGACATTTTCTGCTCCAATTTATGGTGGAAATGTCTTTAATTATATAAAGAGAAACAAAAAATTCAGCCAGCAGGTGACAAGTCGTGAATATAAAAATATAACAATATAATTCACTGATCAGCAGCTTGTTTTTTAGCTTACTTTTTATGGACATTGCACATTTGTTTCTTCTAATTTAAATTTCATTGCATGTTTTCTTATTGTGCAAATAAAACTTTCTCTAGCATTTGTTAGTTAACATTTCTTGTTGGAAGCTATTTTTCAGAACATTTTTAACAAATGCTCTCAAAAAGTGATGGAGACAAATTCAGCCATTTCAAAATATGGTGAGGACATGCCCCCAGTGTACGACACCTGGAACAGCTGGAAGCAAGCAAGAATTGCTGGCAGAGGAGATTGTGGATGTCGCTGTTCTCCTGAAGGAGCCCATCATTATGTACAACCTCAAAAATGTTGCTAATACCTTTGCAATAGCATAGACTATCCCAAATAAGTATACATTTGCTTATAAAAAACTTTTCACGAACAGCAGTAGCGGCAATTGGAAAGTGTAGAGACAACTACTAGCTATCACTGTTTCCATTGGTCTGCTTTGAACTTGTTTATTTATTTTTTTTTACCAGTCTTAAGGTATGTTAGAAGATAAAAAGCACAACTTTTTTTATTTTTCTATTTAATTTGAAATATTGGGTTTATATTAAAATATTTTGTTAAAATGTCTGTGCAGAGCAAGCTGCAGAGCTAGAGTTCTTTAAAAAAGCACTTTATGTGTGTGGATTTGTTATTTGCGAGGGGTTACTTTTTCGCCATGTTCTAGTTAGTGACTGGGGAAGTTACTGTTACACTAAATTGATTGCTCCTATTTTTTGTTTTGCTAACTCTGGGTTAGTGGAGGAATTTTCTTCTGTTTGGGCTGCACAAATGTTACTTATGCTGGATCCGCACTACTACAATTTATAAATACTTAACACTATTATAAATGAACGCTCACACTGATGTATCAGGTACTTGCCAGATAAACTTTGTTAGTTGGAATGTTAAATCTCTAAATCACCCAGTGAAACGCAGAAAAGTACTTTCGCATCTTAAGGAGCTAAATGCAGATATTGCCTTCCTGCAAGAAACCCATTTGAACCCATTTGACCACTTTAGACTTAGAGAAGGATGGGTGGGACAAATTCTAATTTTCATTCTAAATCTAGGACAACGGCTATTTTGATCAAAAAGACTACCCCGTTTGTGATGTCAAAAGTTGATGCCCACTCTGGCCTTTGTATAATAGTAGTGGGCAGACAGTATTTAATCAGCTTCTTAAAACCTTTGGAATGACTGATGTTTGGCGCTTTCAGAACCCTGGGCGCAGATGCTACTCCTATTCACCGGTTCACAAAACATATAAACTATTATCAACATATTGATAATAGTTTACTTTAATTAGTCAGTAAATGTGAATACCAGGCAATAGAGATATCACACGACGCACCACTGTTAATGACCTTAAACTTGCGAAACTCATTGAGAAGCTTTTGAATAAATGCAGACACAAGTCCTATGATTTCATAGAACTTATATTTTTATATTATCATATATTTTTCCAGTTAGGCAGTGGGACTAGGCAAGGTTGCCTGCTATCCCCCTCATTATTAGCACTGATGATTGAGCCCCTGGCAGTGGCAATACGGTCCGATAATACTATTGAAGACATACTAAGGGGTGAATCCAAACATAAGGTGTCCCTTTATGCGGATGATACCCTCTTGTATGTGTCTGAGCTGCTTAAGACCCTGCCTCGACTACTGTCATTACTTGGTAGTTTTGGAAAAATATCAGGATATAAAATAAACATGCAAAAAAGTGAACTTATGCCGATTAACACTGCAGCCAGACTTACCACATTTAACTCCTTGCCATTTAAATTGAGTAAAGATAAATTGAAGTCTAAATTTGTATTGGTCCAACAGCTGGGGATTGTTCTTGGGTGGGTTGGTTAACATAAAAAGAAAATGTATTGTAAAGTATATCTTATGTTTGATAAGATGTTCAATAAAAACACTCCAAAATAACAGATCTATGAAATTGAAATAATGACTGTATGTATTAGTGATACATTTTCACTGATAAAAATCATGTATGAATTTGACCTGAGGCTATAACTGCTGTATGACTCTGACTTACTTTTACTTCCATTACTACCATTTTATAATTTTACTCTGACAATTTTTTATGAGATCTTTCTGAGCATCCCTCTTTTCTCATCCCTCCCCTCAGAGCTCCCAGTGATCCAGCCTCATCCGTCCACCCTGGATGTGATCCTGAATAACCCTGTCACTCTGCCCTGCAGGGCCACAGGCTCGCCCAGACCCACCATCACCTGGCAGAAGGAGGGCATCAATATACCCACCACAAGTAATTAATCGTGTTTGTGTGTGTGTGTGTTTCTGTAATCATCAAGTCATCAGTCATAACATCATGTCTCTTGCTTCATGCCAGGTGGAAGTTTCACAGTGCTGCCTAATGGAAGTCTGCAGATCTCTAAGGCCTCAGTGTCGGACTCTGGAACATACATATGTGTGGCTCAAAACCCTGCAGGTACTGCGCTGGGAAAGACCAAACTCAGAGTGCAAGGTAGGGAACACACTCAGGTAATGGTATCTTGATTAACAGAT
>JAPMOB010225405.1:0-11288 GCA_029875015.1 Lepomis gibbosus | reverse complement strand
CAAAGTCGTGTCAGCCCCAGCACACACTAACGCACTCCGACACCAACTCTATAGCTCTCCCATATTCTCCTGAGTGAGACCAGGAAACAAGGTGTTGCATGATAGACAGACACAATCACAAAGTGTTTTCTTGCCAGTACACATCTGTCAAGCTCCTTTCCATTTTTCAGATGCATCAGTATACTGTTTGACAGGAGACGTGATACAGATTCTCAGGTTATTGGTTGTAGAATAGCTTTGCTGGGAAAGTACATTATCTTTTGGTCTTATTGACAAAGTGTTGATGCTTTGAATGTTTGTCCCCTGAAGGTATTTGAAGAATAAAACGTCTGATGGAGCCTTATTATTTTAATGTCATGTACATATATGACTACGTACTGGGTTGCAGTACCGGAATCACTGTAAACTTCTATATCTAATGAGTTGCAAACATGGAGCAAGAGATAATGAAACAGACGTGAAAATCAAAAGGTTCTCAAGCTTCATCAAAGCTACCCTCATTACCTGGCAGGCGCAAAGACTTATCTCCTAACTGCAACCCTCTAATGCGAAGGATCGGACCGTGATCTACTAGGGCCAAACAGATCGATGTGAGCCATTCCAAACATGCTAAACTGGGCTTTGGCTGTAATGAAACTCGGCCTCCCTGGAGACCAACACATTAACGCAGCGAGATGTAGAGGGAGCAAATGACTCCCTGCATGAGCCAGCAAAGGAAATATCTCTCACTTCAATGGCTAGAATAAGTGGAACACTGAGATTCGGAGAGTTCATACATCCCTGAACAAAGATTTTATGAAAATACTTCTTCAGGCGTGCAGAAAGTGAAACTGTTTTTTAAAAAAGGATAGAGACCTTCTACTTCATTGCTTAGTGCTTTAAAGAGTCTCCTGCTGCTCATCTATATTCCAAACAATTGGATAAATATGTGGCAGTGAACCTAGCATCAGGGCTATTAATGCTTTCACAACGCTTCGCAAATGATGGGAGAGAAAAATATTTGAGTAAAATATCCTATAACAAAATCAATGAATAGTTTTATATGGCTGTTTTTTTTAAGATTTGATACTAATGTTGCAGTCTGTGTGGCCTGAACAGCTTCAAAACATGCAAATTACAGAGTTTTCTGAGGTTAGGTTTTAGTTGAAGGCACCAAAACAAAAAGACAATTTTTACTGAGCTACAAGTTTGTTTTCAACTCCATTGGAAGGATTATTTCTCATTATGTCATACATTACATTCAGATATCAATTATTCTGAACTAACTCAGACACTAACACTGCAGTAAATATAGTCACTTGTCAGTTGAATGCATATGTTCTATAACCGTTCATGAATATCAGAGCATTGGCATATCCCTAGCTTTTCAATGAATGCCAAATTTAGACTCGGGTTAGAAAAAGCTGAAATTGGTTTCAGAGGAAATAGCAGTAATTTCTAATAAGTTGCTCTCGCTTGCTGTTTCATCCCAGATAGCCTATTTAGGGGTTTGAGGCAGACTTTCTCAGTTGTCACACTGGCCTTGGCCCACCACATTTTTGTCAATTACCCAGCAATGGTCTTGGACATATTGGAAAGGTTGAGGTGGGGCCTTTTTGGCTAAAACTGGATCCACTGATGTAGACTGACGCTTGGCATAAAGTGCCCTCACAGAAATGGCACAGAGGTGGAAAAGTGTCAACTCCATCAGGCAGCGGAGGAAATCCCTATCAAGTCCGTTTAGGAGATCTCAGCATCTTCCTCGTCTGCATGTCGAGTGACAGAGGAGTCACTCAGCCTTAGCGACTCGTTGATATGACCTCCGCTGTGTGGGTCAAAATGACTCAGCACCTGTGCCTTTCTTTCTTTTCTCTGTCTCTGTCTCTTCGTCACTCTCTTTTTCACACTGAAATGATGTGGCCTGCAAACCTCACAATGCGGTAGATGATATATTCACATTTTATAAGTGAGTTTGGCAGCAGTAGAAAAACTTGAGATCAACTTAGTCACTTGTGGTTGTGTGCTGAGTTGAAATGATTAGTCAATAAATTGGTTAGGTAATCTGCCACCGCAGATTGATTAAACGCTTCAATCATTTTTCAAGTAGAAATTTTAAGGCTAGCATGTTGTACAGAGCTGGCAACTGGCAGTAAATATCGATGCACGCACGCCCCCCACCCCCCGCCACAGTTACACTGTCATTCTGTGGGAAACACTGCAAGTCATTGTTGACAAGTCACAAGTCAGTCTCAAGTCTTGGCACTCACGCCCCAAGTCGAGTCCAAAGTCCGACATTGACAATGTTGTGTTGGACAGATTTGTACAGCGGTATTCCATGAGGGAGATAGAGCGAGAGAGATACGGTGAGTGAGAGAGAGGGATGAGCGAGAGGAAGTGCTGCACTACACGGCGCTCTGCAATCAAATATGATTTTAAATAGGCTTAGTAAAAAATTTTTAAAAAATCGCAAATCAATCTGTGGCAGTCAGCCTTGAGATTGTGGTGGGCCGCCACAAATAAATGAACATATGGGAAACACTGACTTGGTCCCACCTCTGCTGGGACCTGTGATTAAAGTTGGGTATCGTTTAATTTTTACGATACCAGTACCAAAACCAGTACCCTTAAAGTGATACCGATACCAATAGAGTACTTCATTTGATACGCAAGGAGATCTATTATTTATTTATTTTTTTCAAAAACCTGTTATATAAAAATACTGTGAAATTATATCAGATTGTTCCTCAGCCTAATTAGGTCATCCTCAGAGGAGGAGGTGAAGGGGCTGTTAAAATCACATGTGAAATTACAGCATGTGCAGCCACAAAGGAAAAAAAAAGAAGTGTTGGCTGCAAGCAAAACCATACAAATAGTCATTTTTACTACTCGATACTGGGATGTTTCGGTCGATACTTTAAAGGTATCGCTACTGGATGGAAGCATTTTTCTGTTTTCTGACATTTTAAAGACAGGATAAAGCTAATGAAATAAAATTAATTGTAAGTTGCAGCCCTTTTTAATTTTAGTATGTTTGGAGCTTGGATATTTGTATAGACAAAATCTTTTTTCAAAGTTTTCCGTATTGATGTAATGACAAATCGATCATTAACAAATTATTTACCTACTGCTTTAGCAGCTTGTTTAGCATTTAATGGCTATTTTCCATTTTATAATTTCAAATGAAACTGTTTCTCTTTGTCTTCAATGACTTCCTGTTTTTCTCACAATGTCTTTTCATTACTGACTGGGTGAATTCACTGGTTGTCCACTTTCCCCTCACTCTACCTGACTTTTTCCCTCCGGCTCTGACTGTAACTCAGGCTCAGGAGTGGCTGTGTGAAGTCACTGCAGCCGGTGTTGACAGCAGAAAAAGGTTACCTGTCGACTGCACCTTTTTTCATACAGCTTGTCCTCAAGATTGTGTTTACCTGTTTGTATCTGTACTGTAAGTGCAAGTGTGTGAGAGGAGCAGGAGCACTGAAAACTGATGGAAAGAGACGAGACAAAGTTTTCTCCCTGAAATATTTATCGACACAGGCCTGGGAACGACATCTCCCTTACTCTCACACAATCCTGTCCCACAAAGGGCAAAAAGGGTCAATGTAGCGGCCGCATGTGCATTAAATTATGTCTTCTGATCCAGCAACTCATTGCTCTGTTGTGTTCAAGTTTTTTAAATATTTTTATTTGTCTCGACAGAGAGAGTGCATACAGAAGGAAGGGCCACTTAAATGTACAGTGAAAAAAGCGTATAAGCTCAACTAAACTTCAAAGCCAAATAGCTCAACGGTAATGTGAGTAAATAATGTGCTTCATTTGAATGAAATAACAAAAACTAGATGTGAAAAAACATTGTCATTAACTGTAATCAAAATAAAAACAAGGCTTTACAAAAAGGATAACCAACTAAAACTGTATTGTAGATTTGCGAAACTAACTAAAAATAACTTATTTATTTATTTAATAGGACCTAAATAAGCCTACATTGCATTTGAAGCGGTTAGAGCGGTTGGCAGTTGGTGTGGCCGGACAGGTCGTTCAGCGGTGCACACGGTGATTAGGTGATAGCAGGTTTTAAAATGAACTCTGTCTTGTGAAATCGACCACATATTTGGAGTTTAGGCAACTATATTCACACATAAAAAAACTCATTCCGTGACACAATAACAGCAGTATTATAAATTACAGTTGTGAGTTTCTCCTCGGACATTTCTGCTTTTTGGCAGCGAAATGCATTCTGGGATACCTGGCTATCCAAAGTCCACACAAGTCACCACCAATGAAGGCTCAGTTAAAAAAATAAAAAAAATAAAACCTTGCCCATGCTCACAATTTCCTGGAACCGAATGTTATGTCATTGAATGTCTTTCTAAAATGTAAAGATGATGATGATGATGATACATTTTTTTGTTTGAAGGGCACCTCAAATCATATCAGATCAGTATACATACAATAAACATATAATAAACAACAAGCAGCTTTAAGAAAACATAACATCAATAATATAACAACAATAATAAAACATCAACATTCAGATAAGAATTTATATTGCAGTATAGAATAAGAATAAGATGCAGTAGATTAAAGTGAGTATCCTACTTTGAAAAGATGGTTTTCAAGAGCAGTTTTGGTTTCCTTAATGGAGTCCAGAATGCATATGTGAGGGGGAAGAGTGTTTTAAAGTGTCAAAGGGTGCAGCATTAGAGAAGGCCCTGGTGCCCATTGTGTTGAAGTTGATAGCAGGTAGTGCCAGTAGACTTGCTGTAGAAGACTGCAGGGAACGAAATTGAGTCAGAAGGAGGTCTGTGACATAAGCAAGGGGAAGAGTGTGAAGAACTTTATATTTCCTACCATCTAAGACAAGGAAAAGCAGAAAACACACACATTTGAAAAGCTGGAACCATAATTAATGATTTTGTCAATAAAGTGCAACAAATATTGAACAATGTCAATTAAAATTCTCATAGCCCAGTGTTACTTCTTGATTTTGCTTGTTTTGTTCAACTAACAAATCACGCAGATATTCGGGAATGCTATCATATAAGGCAACAGATCCTCACATTTGACAGGCAAGATTCAGGAAATGTTTGGCCTTTTGGTTTGAATAGACCGTGGCATGAATTGTACAATATAAGTTTGAGAAACACTAAGTGTGTTGCCACTATAAATGCATGAATTGATTCCTTAAATTGCCATTTAATATAGCGCAGTTGATAAGTGTATAAAATGCCAATTAAATTCAGTAATTCATTATATATTTAAGAGAAACATCCATCCATGCATTATCTGTACCTACTAATCCTTTACAGGGTCCGGTAGGGCTGGAGCCAGACCCAGCTCACACCCTGTACAGGTGACCAGATCATAATAGGGCACAACAGAGGCTGACACAACAACCATAGGAGCAATTTACAGTCAGCAATTACCCTGAATGTTTTTGGAGAGTGGGAGTAAGCTGGAGCACCCACGGGAAACTTGTGCAGACGGGGAGAACAGGCAAACTTCACACAGACAGGTCCTAGCATCAGTAAAATTAATTTGAGAAACTGGCCTCTTTGTTACCTGACAAACATCAATCAGAAAACACTTTCTGTATTATTAAAACAGCCTTCATTAAAATATTTAATGTAAATATTCATGAAATGCAGACACATTGTTTACCCAGACATCTTTTTATGTCGATATCTTGCTGTTAACATGCCACTAACTACATTTTAAAGCATTTTTATTACGCTTGTGAAAAAATGCAATTAAATTAACTATGCAGATATAATAAGACATAACAATAATAAGCTAACAAAGGGATATAAATAATAAATACAGTACATAAATGCAGTATACACTGCAGTTGTAACTCATGTTAACAAACGTGTATAAATCCTGCATGCAGTTGTGTCATAAGAAAGCGGGGCTCTTAGAGAGTGTATTTTGTAGAGAAACAGACAAATTATTGTGAAATGGCAAATGAGCTGGAACTAAAATATATAAAATATAGAAAGATATCTATTAATTAATCAGCAGCAAGGAATTATAGCGTACAATAATTGGAGCAGCTCACTACAACCTGCACACACACGCATGATGTAGTCATCTTTGGCCTATGTGAGCACAAGTCCAGCCCAGTTGCCCTCTCGTCATTTCCTCAGCCTCTGTGACTGTGCTGTTGCTGTTTAATGAAATAGTAAACTTCAAATGACAGCCTCCTGCTTTAATTACCGCTCTGTGAAAGTCAGCTAATTACAATTTTTATGGTTCTCGATGATAATTTAATTCTTTGCCAGTTAACACTGCTTGCCTTGTGTTTTTGCTTTTGTTGTAATGAATGAAGTGGGGGGGGGCGGGGGCTAGCGGACCATAAGCCACTTTTCCCCAGCTCATCCACAACCGCAGGGACTGCAAACACACCAGTTGTTGGCCACCCAAACTTAGACAGAGGGACAGATGTGGAGCAGAGCACTAGTGAGCAATAATTCTAACATAATGATCTGGGAAGAGAGGGAGGACGAGAAACAGAGTCAATAAGAGATCGAGGCAGAGAAGGGTATTGTCAGGTGACGCACAAAGCAACAGCTTCACATTCTACTTCAAAGGAATAATTTGGGAGTGACTATAACACAGAACACAGCTCCCTGACAAATTATTGATACCCAGAACAGACAGTTTTGCTGCAGACCTTGGAAATAATGTGCTGTTGTTACAACATCACTCAACGAAGAGAGTTTAACTTGGGGCTAGGCATCTAATATAGCTGAGATAATGTGCCTTGCAACAGTACTGGGTAATTATAACCAAACTATTGCTTTTAAATTACCAGTGAGGTAATGAGATGGTTGTAGGGAATAGCACTTTGGCTGTCAAAATGATTCTCAGAATGCCAAGTGAAGTGTGTGGGACATTTCTAGCTTCATCAGCGGAGAGCTTCACACATTGCGATCTCCAAATGGTTGTAGGCCAAGAGATAATGTAACAACAGTTAGCTTTTGTCGACTTTAAATCCCAGAAGTCATTTATTCTGTCTGTGTAGACAAGAGAAGCAAGAGATCTTTTCTCTTTTTGGCAGATTGTTTTCTCCCTGTGTGCAAGATTTGTTACCCAATGCTCAAATTCAGTTTAGGCAGATAGGGTTAATACACAGTTTCTTAAAAGGGTAACTAAAACCCAAAGTACCTTTTTTTTTCAGCTGAAAACCAATGTAAATGGGGTGGTAATGGTGCTGTGAAAAAGACACGCCTTTGGTGTGAGAGACCCATGTTTGAATTCACTGTGAGACACCAATGTGTCCCAGAGCAAGACACTTAACCCCTTGATGCTCCATAGGGATGCTACCTCTGACATATATAGTAATTGTAAGTGTGTATCAAGTGTTGATAGATTCAGCTCCAAAACTTGACATTCAAGTTGACATTTTTACAATGCAAAGTGACTGCGCTAATGGTAGAAACCTGGCTATTGCAATTGAATTTTGCTTTTTTGTTTGTCTGGTGTCAGTTGACATATATGGTGGCATCTTTTGTCACCACCACCCCCCCAAACGCTATAAAATGTGTCCCGAATTTGCAGCCGGTGGAGAAGAGTGTTAGTCAAGAGTGGATTGAGCGAATTTCGTGGATTGAGCATGGTGATGGTGATTGTGTACCGTAAAACTTGGCAAGACTTTTGTGGAAAAGGAATTAAAGGCCTGTCCCATGTAGACGCCAAATATAGGCAGGGAGATTTCAGTGATTATAGAGAATAAAAGCCAAAGCTTTTAAAGGAAGTTTTACAGTAGTTAGATTATACTGTAAAATTATTTTATTTTAAATTAGGGCTGCACGATTTGGAGAAAAGTCATATTGCGATTATTGTGGACAATACTGCAATTCCATTATAATGGAACAAATGGTACTATGAATGTACTTGCTCGATTATCAAGGAAAATGCCCAGAATACTGACGTTTTTAAATGTGTATTTCTCAACTTGAACAAAGTTAAACAATATTTATAACAATAACTAGTAAAACAGGGGGGCACGTTGCTCTCAGGAGGAGGTGGCTAGAAGGAGCAAATATTAGCACAATGGCGTCCTGACTGGCTAAATCTACATCTGTCCACTGCAGAGACAATATAATACAATATAACCTAGTATACAGGAGTGTATTTTGTATTGTGGACTATTGCCAGCTAATGGTCAATAACAAGCTTCTTTCTTAATATAACATTAAATCAAGAGAATGTTCAGTTAAAAGTATATCTTTAGTAGCCTATAACAATGATATATTAATTACTATATTATATTTTTATATAATAGTACACTGTTTTACAACTAGTTGAATATTAAATCCAGTTAAAGCTGTTTCATTTCTGTCGGTTGTTTTTATTTAATCCTTGTGAAACCAAAATGCCTGTACATATGTCTCTAATTTGTTAATGCTAAGTGTTGAAGAAATATGGTGAGGCATACATCAACAAAGAACCTTAAGAACTTAACTTATAACTCATAATCATTGTTTTTAAATGTTCCACCCTATTCAGGCTATGATTGATCAGTTTGAAGGAAAGAGAGACGGACAAGCACGTCGGCTTTAAGAAAAGTTGAACATGTTGAACAAAAGCACCGGTACAACTAATGTTAAATGGCCAGCGAACCAAACATAAATGTGGATGGATTAAGCAGTGCTACAACACAAGCTACAATCGTTAGCTTATCTGGCCTCTGCTCCCAAGGCAGAGGAATGCGGCGTTAACTAATTAGGTTGCATTCATTTGTGAGGTTACAGGTTATGTTAAAAAAAAAAAAAAAAAAATGTTGGATGCTATCAGAGTTTAGACTGATATTACAGCCTGACTGATTTATCTGCTGTGACTGATATGAGCTAATTGCATTTAAATCGGCATCTGCGTTGCCTTCTGGTCAGTGAATGATACAACAGCAACGGAGAGACAGGTGTGTATGAGACAGGGACCATGTCTGTGTGTTGGCGTTGTGCTGCTGTTGTAGGCTAACGTTACGTGAATGGAAACATCAAACTAACGCACATTAAACTTACATCACCCAGATGCGCCAATCACGGGAACAAGGGAAAAACAAACCGGAGCCCAACTCCTTATCCCCGCTGCTTTCAAGCCAATACTATATAATATTGTATTTCAAGCAGCCTTTAGATGCTTTAGAAATACAGAACAGGATGAATAATCACTGAAGCAATTGGCATATTATATTACATTAACTTATCTAGCCAAGGTGTAACTAATTGCAACAATTCATACCACACAATTTGTTTGTATTTTTGTATTTCATTTCACTCCTTAAGAGTTCTTAGTGCACAAATATTGTATTAATTTCATAGTTGTCACAAATGAAAATACTTTGAGAAAGGTTTGTTTGCACAATAACAAAACATGCAATGCAATTTAAAGAAAAAAGAAACAAATTTGCATTGTTCAAAAAAGTTTAAGCTAAAAAAGTCTGAATCACTTTATTTAAATAAAGACAATTCTACCATAAATTGGTGCAGAAAATGTCTCCAGAATGCAGGAAATTAAGTGTTTAGTGCTCAAATTTTTCTAGGGGACCCCCAGACCCCATTTAAATATATTTGAGCATTGAATATTTCTTATAATATCTTCTTGTCTTGTTCTCGTGAACCCAATATTGTGAATAATGCATGTGAGCTAAGTGTATTGTCACACCCTTAATCTGAACCTTTATGTCCCCACCACTTTTCAACACAAAGTGACGTCCTTGATTCATTTTACCTTATCAAAGTACAAACACACCCCAAGCTATAGTGTGTTAAATATGAATGTATTATAATAAAATGTTTTATTAAATTCATGTAACTTCGTAAATAATTTTCTTGATCTTAAAATTAATAAATTAATAAAATTTATATAGATTTTCCATTAAACAACAGTGAAGTTGGTATTAAATTTCATCCTAGGTGGTATTAAAAAGGTCTTAAAAAGTCTTAAATTTAACTTCGAGAATCCTGGGGGTACCCTGATATGGGAACCTATCACTCACTATCCATGAGTTGTACTCTTATCCGTGGAGCCAGTGAGTTCTTGTTAACATGCTTGTAGGACTCAACCTTTTATGATTCCCAGAGAGCACTGATATCTGCTAGCCTGACGCCTGAGCTACTGTCTCTAACCATACAGTCTATTGTTGTCTCCCTGACAAGGATTAGTACATGTGAGAAATACCTAAAGCTAGAATGTCAGATAACAGTTAAGGGGTCAAATTACTCTAAGCTAGACCAATCTTACCTTTCCCTGTTACATCAAAAAAGCCCCTTAAGAAATATTCTCAACATGTAGCTGCAGTACCGGAAGCTGCAGTTTCAGGGCTACAGTAATCCTGGGACTGCAGTTCAAGGACCGTAGTTCTTTTGCGACAATGTCATCTAGTGGAGTTGGGATGGTAATGCACAGCAACACAAAGGAGCCTCACGGCCGACGTGCGCAACTGTAGTGTTAAGTGGTTGACATGCATATAATCAGTAACTTTAATCAATAACTAAGTTTAAGGTCCTAGGGTCCTAGAAATGCAGTTCCGGTCCTAGGATTGCGATCCTGAAACTGCAGCCTCTGGTACTGCAGCTACATACTACTCATCTACTGTCCAAATAATTTTTCACTTTAATATCGGAATTGGCCCCCCAAAACCCATATTGGTCCTGTTCTAGCTGACATTAGCAGCTCTGTCCAAATCTTTAATGGATTTCGGGAAGTTTATACTTCAGCATCTCCAGCTGACCAAAGCTGGTGGGTAGGGTAACTTAGTGAATGGTCAGTTATAACCCCTTTTTGACTTGAAGAACTGTTCCAGGAACCCAGAAAAAAGTGAAAAATGCTGTTTTATAATAGTCCAAGGTATTCAAATTGTTTTATTTGATCAGCAATTTTCATTGAATTAACATCAGACCTAAACTTTAATAATTAAGTTTCAGTGGCCCAAAAACAAGATTAAAGTTTGCAGACCTGAACATTGCTGAATGCTAAACCCAAGCCTTTGGACTGCAGTATATGTGCAGCAGTCATTACCCAACAGCAAGTAAGCACAGGTTATCACAAATGAATATTAACACTGAAGATAGTAATTTTTGTTAATGTTATCGACATTTAAATGTCAGCTACGTGACTTTCTAACTAGTCTAGATTTTCTTGAGCATTTGAGACACTTACGACAAGGTAATTCTTTTTTAGATATTTTTATTTTTAACACACACGCGCTTACCGTTTTATTTATTTATTTTGCTTTAACTTTATAATATATATATATATTTTTTTTAGCACACACACACACACACACACACACACACACATAC
>JAPMOB010225402.1:0-27447 GCA_029875015.1 Lepomis gibbosus | reverse complement strand
TTCTAGAGTTTACACAGTAAACGCCATGTGGGTAAAATTTTAGAGATGATACTCTGACTTCCCGTTCCCATGAAGGCAGCGCGAAGCTGCACCACAAGCAGCTGAAGGAGGAAAAATACATGTTGCAGACCACAATTTTTTGCAAATAGTTCAAAGTTTAAACTCGTATTGTTGTGAATCTTAACTGTAAACTCACCTTAGAATTTCCAATCAACAAACGCCCCCCAAAAGCAGCTCAGCGACCCCCTTTCTAAAATATTGCTTCCAGCGCCCCCCATTGTGCTCGGAACACCCCCTGAGGGAGCGGAACACTGCTCTAGACTATCAGGACCAGGAGGATTTACTAGGGTCCAAAGCAATGAGAGCTGTTTGTACATCTGCGACAGAGAAAGGCGTTAGGCAAAAGGGCTCTTTACTCAGCATAGATTTCGGGCGTGGTCCTAAAGAATTGCTTGCAAGGAGCTGACGCTCAAACAAGGAACCAGCTTCCACAAAGTGCTCATTAAAACACTCCAACATTGCAGACTTTTCTGATATGACGGCTTTGTCATTGATAATACATGGCGGTAATTCATTATGTGAATGTAAAGTGCCAACCAATTTCAGTGCTATCCAGAATTTCTGGGGATTGTTTAGGTTTCCTGTAGTAACTGCTAGATAAAGATCTGATTTTGCCTTTTTAATAAAAAAGGTGTGAAGATTGCTCAGCTGTCTGAATCTGTCCCAGATTGCCTGGCTAAAAGTCATTTACAGGTTAGCTCCACATTGTCAATAAGTGCAATTCTGTCCCAGTCAAAGTAACAATTTTTGGTATTAGGTCTAGTGGGACTATTTATTATCTGTGTAAGATTTAAACCATTACAGTGATTTTTATAATCATCTGACACAGAGGATAACCAGTCCCAAATTAAATCTCCAACTAAAACAATGTCACTGCTGTCAGGTGCATTGAAAAATTCCTTCAAATTTAGTAAGGCATCAGCAACAGCAGAAGGGGGTCTGTAACAGCCAATAACAGTAATATGTTGACCTCTCAAATTGTTTAACAGTAGTTTGAGAAAATAAGATCCTGGTGTTAAATTTAGTCTTTAGACCATCACAATGGAAAACTGTATAGCCATTAATCACAACCTCCTTATCTAAGATAGATTTTTTTAAGCCAGGTTTCAGAAATTACTAGGACATCTTTATCTGTTTGATTAGCCCATGTCCTGTCCAAGTCCAATTTTGGTGATAAACTACAAACATTTAAGTGAATAAAACCGAGACCCGTCCTGGATTTAAAATCTTCAGGAGTACTAAGTCTGTTAAAGTTGGGGCCAGAATTAGGAAGTATATTTCCTGAGATTAACAGTAAAATAAGAACAAGGCACTGCCTATTTTGAGGCATACATCAAACGACATTATAGGCATTAGTAACTAAAATGCGATTTAGAATAACAAAGCAGTCGTTATAATCCGATAGAACAGTAGTCAGTAGTCACCTGGGATAAGTGGTACAGTTTCACAGTAAGACCAGTGTCCAAGGACGTTCCTTCAGATGAGATGTAGAAGTATGTCCATACCTGAGAGTGAACCACCAGTGTCTTTACATTCCCTGTGTAATCCACCACGAGCAGGAGAAAAGCTGCTGTTAAAAACTTCATTCTAGAACGATGCACTATTTTGCGTCCCACGAAGTAGCCAGTGATGTTGCAATCAACTTCACGAGGGAGGAAAACTCCACAAGAAGCAATGCAATGTATGGCGCAACAAAGCAGAGCAAGTTTGTTCCTCACAGATCCAAAGTGCACCCACTTAAATCCAAAATCCCTCTCCCGTCACCAGTGATGAAATTCCACAGCTCCGTTTAATGGAGTTATTCCACTGCTCAATGCCTCAGACGCCTAGGTAAGGCCATTAACTTAGGCCTGCTCCTACTTAAGCAAAGTAGGAGTAGGCTTCTTAGAAGAAACATTATTTCAGGGAGAGCAATCTAAAGAGCGCCGCGCAAATATATCTATTTTGCAATCTGCACGGATATGACCAATCAACACAAACTTAATAACAAATCTAAAACTTCCACTCCAATCATTCAGTAATCGCACTAGACTAAGGTGCGTACTGTCATGCGTGCTGCCATCTATATCTGAACAAACTAACAAGTGTTGCCTTTTTGTTCCTTCAGTCTCTACAGATTCTCACTCCCAACATGGACGCCCCCCGTTTGTTCACAGAGACGACAGAACTAGTAAAACCTACGAGCGGTTGCAAAAGAAACTGAAGGAGCGTCAGGGAGGCGGAGGAGGAGGAGGGCAGGTGAAGGACAGCCCTCCCCCTTCTCCACAGAAGACTTGCAGCAGCCCGTCGACAGTGGACATTCACAATGGCGTTGGAGGGAAAGGGCTGGAAGTGGATCAGGGCCATCTCAGCCACGCAGTGGTCAGCCCTGACATGCAGACAAGCAGAGGGAAAAATGGAGAGTCAGGAGGTAAGGAGGTTAAAGGGTAAAGGTTTGTTGAGGTTTACAATTGGGCTGACACATAGCAATGTCTAGATGTTAGGAGTTTGTTGTGTTTAGGCGCAGAGAAAAGTGCCTCATTAGCTGCAGCAGCTGGTGGCAGTGAGGGATCAGCAACACGGCCAACATTATTCTTGATTACATGAACTCTGACTGCTCATTAATCATGGAGTTTAACACAGCTACTTGGCCACACCAGTGAATAATAAGGAATTACTGTCAATTTTTAAAATGAAGGAAAAAATTATTTCACCTTATGACTTCAAGAAGATTGCTGAAATCTAGGAACACTGCAGTCTACCACTAAAATGTAATGGCGTTCAATTAAATGTTATTTACATAGCACCAGATCTTAATAGAAGTTATCTCAAGGCCCTTTTAATATGGAGCAGGTCTAGATTGTACTTTTCATAAAATTATTTGCAAAAACCTAACAATTCCCACCATGAACAAGCAGTGACAGTTGCAAAGAAAAGAAAAAAGAAGTAGAACATTCAGTAGCACACTTCCACATAGATATGTGAAGTAATGGTAATGGCAGTGGTAATAACATAAATTATTAAAAATAGAACTAATATTGGTAGTGGCAATGATAATAATAAGAAGAAGACAAATAATACTAATTGTAGCAGCCGGTTTTGAGCAGGAACATGGGGGCAGTGTAGTTGGCTTGCAATCATAGATCCAGACTCTACAGCTTTGGAGTAGGCTTGGGTGGTAGCTATTTTTTCATACCTTCCTGACATTTCACCACAGTATACGCTATATGGCAGTATTTCTGTAAAAACAATAAAACAAAAAAATCCCATAAAAGTTGAGATGCTGGTGTTAGAAGTCATTGTAGAATGCCGGGGTTTTCTATTTTAACCAGCGCAGCTTTTCTTTCTTCTTTCTTTACGGCAATTGTTTAGCGGCTCAGAATCATCTCACATGACCCTACTCAGCCAATCAAATCTGTGCATTGCAACCCGACTTAGTGAGTGAGATGCACACACAGCCTGTGTGACACAGGGGAGATGAGATTGAGAGACAGTCAAAGAAATAAGCGAGTCAGGGATGTTCATTCTTCCCACAGGGAGATTATGGCAATTATTAAAAGCGGCAATGTGTTGTGCCACTAACATTACAAGACAAAGCACAGAACATCTTTTGAGCAAACATACCCACTCAAATCCGACCCTAGCTCACAGAAAATAAACCATCTAAGAGCCAATGTAATTAATCCACCAGAAACTGGAGTGTTTTTGATGTTATTTAAAATCATACCTTTAAATACCTTGATACTATCCATGCCTACTCAGGAGGCAGAAACACCTGCACAAGGTGACAAAAGGAGAGAGTAGATAGACGAGACAGCCCAAATATATCGGAGAGAGAAGATGTTCGAGTTGGTAACATGCTTTAAGGGGATAAGGATCGATACAGATGGAGAGGGAGAGGAGCTTAGTACATTATAGGAAGTCACCAGCATTCAAGGCCTGTAGCAGCGTAACTAAGGGATGGTTCAGCCAGCCCTAACTATAAGCTTTATCAAAAAGCAAAGCCTTATCTCCCAAATCCAAACTGGGACCTGATTCCACTGGAGAGGAGCTTGATAGCTGAAGGCTTTGGCTCCCATTCTACTTTTGGGGGCTCTAGGAATCACAAGTAACCCTGCCTTCTGGGAGCATGGACTAATTTTCTGTATCTTTTTGAGTTGGGATGTTGCTTTTTTTTGCAATGTTACGTAGGTGCAAAAAGGCAGTCCATGAAGTATGTTTTATGTGAGAGTTAAAGTACATATCCTGATAAATGATAACTCAGCGATTCCTTACGGTGCTACTGAAGGCCATTTCAATGCCATCTAGAGTAACATCTTCAGGTAAATTGTTTTAGATGTCTTTGAGGCCAAATATATTAGAGGTGTGAATCTCTAGTGGCCTTAGGATTTCACATTTATCATTTATTTTCAATGCAAGAGAGCAATGTTGCAATCTAATAATACAACTTAACAAACAAGGTCGGAAAATCTACAATCTCCGTTAGTAGGCTATAATTTTGCTTAGGCTGCAATCTCATGATTACATTCAGTCACTGCGTCAAAGCGAATCTTCCACATTCACATTGCCATTCATCTAAGAATCGAGAGACGTCCACACAAGTAGATCAGAGAAAATTGTAGCTCACGCAGGTGTTTATGTCCTTAAGGCATGCTGAAAGAGTAGCTAACTAAGTATTATCATTTATTTTTTTTACTTAAAAACTATAAATTGTAGAGAGAAAGGGGATGGAGTTGTTGCATTCTGTTAGAAGTTGGCATACAAGCACACAAATGTATCTAATTAGCAAACTATTTTGTGAACTTGGAAATGTCTGACTATGGCAGCAGGCCAGTCATGATTGCATAATTTCTTCTTGCTGCAGTGTATTGGATTGATGTCTATTGATGCAACTGTCCTAACACAATTCCTACCATTACTTTTAACACAATAAAACCTTCAGTAAACCTCCTTATTCTGAAAGTTGACCTGTAGCCTAATGGTGAATTTAAATATTCCCAGCATTAGTTCAGCATGCAAAAGGTAGTTATACCACAAGATATTATATTGGATAGATGGCGCCAAGTTACACTCATTACTACACTGTCAAGAAGCACACATAGACACACATAAGTCAGAATTACCTTTTTAAATAGAAACTAAAACAGTATATGTCACATGCATTAATTATTTCTCTCCTCAGAGCTGGACGAGGAAGCACAGGCCCTGCAAGCACTATTGAGTGTCATCAGTAAACCAGTGGTTAGTATTCACCTCTCATATTATTACATCGTTTTCTTTATCTAATTTATACAGTTTTTTATGATTTTATGTGACTATTAGCGCTGTGTTCATGAAAACCCATAATGATGCAAATGTGTTGCGTCATTAAACATTCTATTAACATCTGTAGTGAATTCTTGCTGATATCTTGTGAAAGGAGTCCTGCTGACTAGCATCAATGTGGGAATTTGTATTCCCAAATGTGCCACCGAACAACTATGCTAGCAGTTACTAAAAGGTTTGAGGTTTTTCATTAAACAGTCAAGCTCTCACATCCTCATGGTACTATACTTGCTGGCTTAAAATATATAATTACATATTAGAATTTAGGAAATCAGCAGATATAAATATGGATATATGCAAAAATTATTAAGTAACTTTTGAAAGATCCTGGTTTAATGGTGCTGGGCTGATCAGCCGCAATATGGATACATAAAGAGCTGTTGTAACAGCAGCTGGAAGGGAATCAGTAGAACTAGAAATAGAATTTTTTTGACCTCATATAAGATGGTATTTGTCATACACTGTCTCTAAGGTCTGAACTGCCTGTAAAAGCAGCAAAACAAGTCTATTTAGAAGATGATGGATAAAGTTATGGGAAGATGTCTAATACAGGGAAGATTCAGCTTCAATGGAAAGTGTTTTTTTTTCTCCATCTTTGCTGACACACCGGTGTGTCAAAATGGGTGAGAATCTAACTGTGGGGAGGAAAGGAGTAAGGTTGGCCCCCAAGGGAAGAAGGAAGGAAGAAGTGCAGACTTGACCTGATTGAGTTCTTCCACATATGCATTTGGTAGTGTAGTACCTGCAGTGTAGCTCGGGCTATTTTTAAACCTCCTCAAAACAGCATGAAAAATCTTAGGGTTGCACAGCACATCCCTGCCAAGTGATGAAAATCTATCCCCAAAATGGCATCAGCATGGATATTTTGATCCCTCTCTCTTTTCCTCTACAAAGCAATGTGATTTTTGTGTTGGCTGTGGAAATGTAAGAATCAGATATTTCCTTATGATAAATGACTTAAAAACGTGGTACAGGACTTATTACTGCATGTGACCCTCATTGGACTTGGAACAGTGACTGTGTTTAGATTTGGCGAGTGCTGTGTTTAGAGGAGTACAAGAGTTACCATGTCTAGGTTTGATGGTGTTGTATAGACTTGATAGTAACCCTTGACACTTTCATGTGATAGGTGTCAGACATACAGGCCAGAGGAGCAGTAGTGACCTGGAGTGCACCCACCAGGCCAGAAAGTGAGAACAGCGCTGTGGAGGATGATTGCAGCCCTCTGGAGCCCCTCAGCTACGAGGTCTCAATCTCATTTAGCGGCAAAGATGGGAAGTACAAGAGCATATACTGGTAAGCACTAGCAGCAAGATACTACAAGGCTTTACATATACAGTTATTTTAAACAGCACTAAAGAATGTTTTTTGTTTGTTTGTTTTTCTTTGCAGTGGTGAAGAACTAAGTGCTACTTTAGAAGACCTTCGACCAGCAACTGACTATCATGTCAGGTTGGCATAACCCTCAACCTGCCTTTGCTTTAAATACTGTGTTAATGCATTTTGTAACCACTTTTTCTTCTTTCTTCAGGGTCCTGGCCATTTGCAACTGTTTACAGGGAAGTCCGTCGGAGGCTGTGAACTTCACCACTCTAAGCTCTGAGCCGGATCCTCCAAATCCTCCCAGGAAGGCCAGCGGGACCAAGAACACAATTGTACTCCAGTGGAAGGTAAAAACAGTAGGACGATTGATGGAGTTTGGGATTTAAGGGTGGAGGACAAGTAGCAACAGCATCTATGTAACAGAAAGCACGTATTTATTAAAAATGTGAACCATAGGTTAACCAGAAATTTAGAAAATTGTCATATTTGCATATAGTAATAATAACTGTGTTATAATGAATTTTGTTGAAGTGGTAGCCATAGCACATTTAATACAGGTTTGATACCTGTGTGTGATACCTGCCACATATACATGTGTCATCTTTAAGTAGCCTCAAAGTAGAAGAAATTGGCACGTGACTAAAAGGTCATCCAGTTAAAATCCCCAAACTCTCCTCGTTGCTGAGATTCCCTCTAGTATGTTACCTTGGTATATTCTATGGCTTCATTAAAGTTGCTCAGTTGCTAGTAGTGAAAACTTCACTGAATTACTTCAACTATGCACACCTGGGTGCACCTTATTTGTTATTAGTATTGCTAAAGATTGCTTCTTTGTAATTAATGGCAATTGGACAAAGGAAATGTTTAGCACTAGATTTTTAATGAAGGATAGTGGAGCTTAAGCCAAAATATTTATTATCTAAGAGTCAAACAACTGGTCATTGGAGTATATATTAGTGTATTTTATATATGTATCTGACTGAGCCATAATAACCAGACTATGTATGGCTTATCTACAGGCTCCATGTGACAACGGTTCCAAAATCCAAAACTATATTCTTCAATGGGATGAGGTAATTTTTACCACAAAAGCCACGAAATATTGAACACTGCACTGCCCTCCCTTGTTTATGTGACACTGGAATTTGAGGTAGTTGTTCTTTAAACTAAAAACTTTGTTCTCTGAAGGGGAAGGGCACTGGAATTTATGAACAGTGCTACTATGGACCTCAGAAGCAGTACAGAGTGCCCAAGCTTTCACCAGCTTCAAGATACTCCTTCCGCCTTGCAGCCAAAAATGACAATGGTGTAAGGTAGGCACCATAACGAGCTAGATTACTTCCTGGATGGCACCCTCCCTTTTGTCCATTTTTATGTTGCTGTTTCTTCCATTCACTGTCTCCATCTCTGTGCGCATGTGTGTCCCTCACTCTGTCTCTCCTGTCTCCTTCTCCCATTCTCTCCCATCCTCTGTCTCTCTCTGCCCTCCCCAGCGAGTTCAGTGAAGTGGTGGACCTGTTCACCTCATGCAGTGTGCCATTGCCACCCTTCCCTCCAGAGCTGGAGATGACGGGGGTGACCTGGCTGTGTCTGAAGTGGCAGAGGCCCGCTAGCTCTCCAAAGGAGGATGAAATCTACTATATTTTGGAAATGGAGGAGGAAGGCTCGGTATGTCTCTTTTTGAACAAAGAGCTGGTTGTCAACTGGTTGTTAATAAATTACTCAGCAATATCTGCAACTAAAGGCTAAATTACCAAAATGTTATACATATTGTTTCCCTTCTATGTAAGGTGCCTGCTGCCGTTGCCGTGTCATTATTTATTTGAGGGCAGTATTGCTAAGTGCACCTCTGTGACATAATCTTCAGACAGCATGAAATATGTACACCATTAAGTACAGTTACAGTTTTCACAGTTCAACTCAATAATATTAACACTTTTGCTGGAAAATAACGTAACATTCATAGCTACTAGCACCTCTGCCTGTATCACCTTGAACAGCTACCTGCAGACATAGTGCCTGCCAGGGAAGACACACAAAAAGTTCCCCTATCCCCTGTAGCTGTTTGTCTCCTGCAGACCACTTTGTTTTCTTGCTACAATGGTTGTCTTGTAAGTCATTGCTCACCTGGTTGTTTCTTTCTCCCTTTGTCATTTGTCTGCGTCCCAGGGATATGGCTTCCAGCCAAGCTACGATGGTGACGAGCTCTCCTGCACCGTCAGGAATCTCCACAGGAGTACCAAGTACAAGTTTAGGGTAAGGGAGCCCTGTGATGTTTGCAGTCAAAGCTGGTGATCCACAAGTTTAATTTAGTCTGCAGCGGAGTGTGTTTGTGTGGTGGGGACTAACTTAAGACAGGGAGGGTGCCTAGGCCCCCAGTGGCCCTGTGACTCATCCAAGATTCTTCCAGCAGGGCAGTGGGCAACTGACAGACAGTAGGACTCATCAAATGCAGGGGGCCCCAGTGAGAAGTTAGTCAAGCAATGTTTGAGCCATGGTGGCTTTTTGGCTGGGACTGACTTTAGGGACAGACTTTCTTTCTCTCCATGTCACTGCATTTCCATTTGTCTCACTCTTTCCCTCATTTCTGCACTCTCTCATTCTGACATTCTCTTCTAAATGTTTGCTCTCTTGAATGTTTGACATTGAATATTAAATAGACTGTTCTTGTATTAGAGCCAGACTGATTTAATGTTGTGCAGATATTATCAGTCGATATGAGCTAAGTGCAGATAAATCGGTATCGTTGTTTATACAGCCGATTTATGAATATTAAAAACAAAACTGAGAGACAGATCCTTCATAGTTTGCCCACCAGAGGGCGCTCTGCAACTCCGCTGTTAACAACATTGCCGCACCGCAAA
Organism: Lepomis gibbosus; assembly: GCA_029875015.1. Taxonomy (NCBI): domain Eukaryota; kingdom Metazoa; phylum Chordata; class Actinopteri; order Centrarchiformes; family Centrarchidae; genus Lepomis; species Lepomis gibbosus. The sequence continues at coordinate 17,896 of JAPMOB010225402.1, read as the reverse complement.
TGCTGAGTCTACCGGAGAATGCAGAACAAACAAAGGAGAAGAGTATATGATCACAGTGAGTTAGTCATTTATGAAATACACGACATAAATAATAATAAAGATAGCCCTCATCTCCTGAAAACATTCATGACCATACTTGCTAACCATCTTCTTTGGCTTCTCCCAGTTTCCACCCAGGTCACAGCAGTATGTTTAATGTTACAGTAGTTGGTGGTTGGAGGCTACGCTGCTACCAGACTTGATAGTAGATTTATTTCTGAAACAGTGTGGCTCTTTTAGTTAACAGTCCTCTCATTTGTCCCTTGTTAATCACTTCTAAATATTCTCTAACATTGCTTACAGAAGCTGTCAGTGCCCTTGCTAAATTAGATTAGCCACAAAGCTAGCCAATGCTATGTTTATCGGTGGAAGAGCGCCAACATTAATGAGCAATTAAACTACAGTGGTTAATGTATTCTAAATATATCTGCTTGTCTGTAGTTACAGTCGGTGCGTCAGAAATGATTAAACCAGCGGGGACATGTAAATAAGCATTAAGCTGAACAAGTATCTAACGCGGCTTCCTGCCAAACAAAGTTATGTGTGTAAAAGTCCTCGTAGACAGTCATGTAGTATTAGATGTATTCAACAGCAGCGTTTCCTCTGTCACTGTATCATAGATGCCGTTTGAAAAGTTCTTGTAGCTTTGGATAGAATAAAAAGAGAGCTGGTCAAGGGATGAACTTGATATGAATATGCCACATTGAAAATAGTCATTGTGGTGGATTATGTGTTAAGTAATGCCAAAACAAAAAATATATTGCCAATATAGGAGAGCTGGGTTTATCATTATAATGTAATATAATAATTTTAATGACTTGAATAATATATGGTTTTGCTATTGTTAGTACTAGTAGTAGTATTTTGGTATTTTGTATTTATAGTTTCTATTTGGCAGGCCCATACAGTAACCTACATTCACTATTTCCTTTAATGTTCATTAGTACGCTATAATTAAAATGGATCTCTACATCTTTTTTGTAGTTTTGACTCTTATTTATTTAAACTTTAATATATTTTGTTGCACTTTTGTTCAGCATTATGTTACCTTGGTGAAATCTCAACAACAAATGCTGGGGATAATTTTGTTAATGTTATATGTTTCTGAAAAAAAGGGTAAAAAAGAATACGCCAATATATCTGCATATTGGATTTTAAAACCCTTAAAAATCTAAATCAGTATGGGTCTTAAAAATTGGTCGGGTTTTCACTTATATAACCTTTCTAGTTTTTCAAGCACTCAAAGTGCTTGACAGAATCATTTTTGACACAGAATCATTTTTAACTTCATTAATATTCCTTCTTGTACCATCAAGTTTGCAATTTTCTTAACTTCTTTTCACAGTCTACCACATTCATTGCACTTCTCAGTTGATCACACTCTACGTGTCACATTTCCCCCTGTTAATACACATTCATACACTGATGGCAGAGGCTACCATGCAAGGTACCAACTGCTAATCAAAAACAAAAAGTTAGCATTCACACGCTTACAGGAGCAATTTGGGATTCACTGTCTGATTCAGATTCATTCTTTATTGTCCTCAGTAGAGGAAATTTGTTGCCCATGGACACTTCGACATGCAGACTGGGGCCCCTCCCACACTACTGCATTTTCAAATTAAAATGGAGACCTTTTGCTACATTGCACCTCCCGTCCAAACTAAAACGACGAAAACGAAGACCTAAAATGAAGGAGTTTGGAACCGCTTCCGACCCCGTTTTGTGTTTCAAAACTCCGGAGGGCATTTTAGTGAAGACGGGCAAAAACTGAGAACTTAAGAAACAATAACACAGACGCTCACGCTCGGCACTCTGATTGGATCTTAGAAGTCATCCAAAGCAGAAACACAATGCTACTGACAGAGTTTTTGAGAGGTTTTGATTTTTATCAAAATATTCTGTACTGTGCAAATAACATTTAAGCCTACTAGGCAACTGTACACGTCGGCGCGTTTACTTTGCAACCACTCCCAGTCTGTTTTCCGCCGCCACAGTTCCGTTTTACATTCAGTAACAGTCGTTATTGGTCCATGCAAAAAAAAAAAAAAAAAATCTGGTCTGATTCTTCAGAGCCAGGGATCGAACCGCTAAACTGCATTTCTTTATTCTTTCGCCAAATCGACTATAACTACGTAATACACCATCTTCTTCATGTGTACACTGGCACGTGCATGTCCAGTGTACCTTAAAGGCCAATAGATGTGCATTTTCAGTTGTTTTAATGTAGATGGAGATCAACTATGATACACAGCTTAAACACTGGTGTGGATGGAGATCGTATTAGTTTTAATTCTCCGTTTGTAAACTAAATGGAGTTGTGTGGATGGGGCCTGGAGGATTGAAGTGCTAAACTTCCAATTAATGGGCGACACACACTCTAAGGCACAGCCATCCCATTGACTATTTACAAAACGGCTCTTATGAATCACAGGTGACCATTGTTAGTCTGTTGTAGACAGAGACCATTGCAAGAACTGAATGGTGGCAATCCAGTTAGAAGTTGGCATAGATAAATTATGTACAGTAAATTGAAGGCCTGTATTGCATCTGCTGAATTCAGACCAAATCAGGCATTGCTGGGATTAGCTGCAGGACTGTTCTGCGGTGTGTGGGCTTGTTTGCTTGTGCTGTAGACTTTAACCGCTGTGAAACAATCAGAAAATAAGTTTTCTCTGATTCACCGGCTTTATTGCAACCAGGGCTCCCTCGCTACCAAGACATCCTCTCGTCATTCACTGTCTAGGTCGCTCATCCACCGCTGTTTGTCTCTCTCTCTCTGTCTCAAACAAATAAAACAAACCAAAGGAAGCTTGTTCCTTGGTGTCTCCATTTTCAGCATAAACTGCAAGCTAGACACAGATGCTGAAGCTGAGTACACAAAATAGACCAAGCAAGGACACAACTAGGAGAGTGTCAAAGTTTGGTCCATGAACTCTGCTTGGATAGCACCCAGTTTCAGTGTTATTTCAGGTTGTCTGTGGAGCAGTTTAACCAGTCTGATCGCCGCATTGATCACTGCAGCGTTTCTCCAAAAGCCTATTCTGTGTCAACTTGTCAGCTTGTTTTGCTATGTTTTTTTGGCATGCCCTGCGGCCCCCACTGCCACAGCAGCGCATGATTTGGTCTGAATTCCGCCTCATAAAGGTGGGGTCAGTATGAAGCTATTCAAAAATCACTCACCTTCTTCCGACCTGCATTTGTTGGTGATAGATTGATTCATTATATTTGTACTTACTTTCTTTTGTTTTTGTTAAGGAATGTTCAACCCAAATTAACTGGTTTTGACAGCTATGCACCTTTGTTTTTTAAACTCAGTCCCGGGATCCATCCCATGTCGTCATGTGATCCATTATAAACGTGCTGAATGTCTTATATTTGGCTTTGTGAAAGCTGCACATAGCCCCTGTGTAATGTGTGTAAAATCTAGAGTTTGACTTGAGAATGAGAACAAAGGGGTGGAGAACACATCTCATGACATAGCAGTACTTTTTTAATATTTGAATTCTTTTTATTGAACTTTTTCAACTTAAACAGTCATGCGTCACGACACAACAATATGGCCTGTGGGGAAGGGTAGAGAAATAAGGGATAAAGGAGACTATGCTTAATATTTGGATGCAAAGTGTTTTTCTAAGTTTGAGAGAAAATGTTTCCAGTTTTAAAAAAATGTCTGTACTGAGCCATTATTTACAATGTGGTGGTGGTTTGGCATATTTCCACAGGATCAAAACACTTGTCAATCTTGTCAATAAAGACAGAAAAGCCAGGGCATCACACTGTGCGCCTGGGAGCTACTCCAAATAATGCATTTCCTTGGTTTAATTGTATATCCTTGTTACAAATAGCAGAAAATGTTTCAAAATCAGCTGATCAGAAAGGTGCAAGAACTGTATTTTGAGATGGTCCCACATATACCATCCTGCTGCCATAAATACTCAGTAGCATGTATGCGTGGAAGGCAGTCCCCTAAATATACACTATTTACTATTTCAGTAATTGTACAAACTACAGTGTCTAGCTGTTTTAACACAATTCTTAACCCTTTTAAAAAATGTAACTACCGGTATATATTTATAACCTTCTTTAAGGATGTCTGGCTTGGGTGCTTGAGTGCTACAGACAGGGTAGGAAAAGTACTGACTGGCTGTCTAATGCATTGTTTCTTTTGATCTGTTTAATTGTAGGCAATAACAAAAATATAGAATAAGACCTGTCTGATGAACATGATACTGACAGAATGGTATTAGGTACTATCCAAACAAACCACCTTATGCCTAAGTGAAATGTTCATTAGTCATTTTCAAGACTCCCTCCCTCATTTCCAATTATCCAGCTGCGCAGTGTGAGAGGAGGGTGGCTGCTGTGCTGGTTTGTCTTGGTATAGTATGTGCATGAGCTGTACTCAGCAGGCTCACAGAGAGTTTCATATTATTGCAGATGTGCAACACTGAAATGAAAATGCCAGCAAAGCTTATTGCTTTGTTTTTTGAGTGCTTGTGGTGTCTAAATTGTTTAGTTGAAATATATCTGTAGATGTAAGGAGTTGAATCCTTTTGATAATGTGGTATTTTTCTGTGGCCATTTTAGTTGCAGGCAGAGTGTGTTGTGTTCACTCTCTTAGATCCCTCTATTACATTTCTCTGAGTCAGAGCTTGTTATCAGGAAACATAATGACCTTTGTACATTTGTCCTTATTGACTGACTATGCAAACAGTAGCCAATATTCTGATAGGAATAATATGTCTCCTCACTGCCTGTACTCATGCACTTCCTCCAGGTGGCGGCATACAACTCAGAAGGCAAGAGTAACCCTAGCCAGGTGGTGGCGTTCATTACAAACCCCGACAGACCCAGCAGTCCCTGCAGGCCTGTCATCAGAGGAAGAGTCCTGCCCAACAGCTTCAAGATGGCCTGGGGTGAGCCTTTCCTACCAATTGCCCTTTCCCTTATCAAAAACCTTCAGTCTTGTATTTAGTTGACAGCCTGGAAGGGGCAGTTTGCAATTTCACTTTTTCCCGTTGAGCTCTGTCTGACCATAGATGAATCTTGAGACAGATGACATTCGAAGCAGTCTGTACATTAGATGACTGACAGTTCTCTCCATTATTCAGACATCAGCATGAATCCTTCCTACACCTCACTGGACAAACACATCACTCACTGCTGTACTTTTCAGTTTTCAGAATGGGAAAAAAAAACATGTCTGTAGCTTTGAAAACATTGTCAAATTTCTCCCACCAAATTGAGTTTCTGAAAAAATTTGAGGGGTAAAAACGTACCACATCATTTACAATTCATGCTTTATTTACATTTACATTTCTTACTTATATTAATTTTTAATAAGCTTTTCAAGATTTCAGATGCAGCAAATTCCTCTATTATTAAGCCACTCCTTCAGTGTAAGAGTTTGTTGACTTGCTTCACCAGAATGAATCAGTTCTCAGACAGCATAGTGAAAACTGAGCTTGCTGACATTGCCAGAAATGTAGTTTTAAAAAAAAATTCTTAGTGCAGTTTGATAGTGATTTTCTTGTTTGTTTGTTTTGCCATTTAGAGCCCCCAAAAGATAATGGTGGAGCAGAAATCACAAAATATGTTGTGGAGCTGTCTGAGGGCTTAAGTGGTAAGTTGCAAATGGTGATAAATATATAAAATGAAATATAAAAATTATTTCAGCTGAAGTGGAAATGATGTGACATTGAAAAAATTACTTTATTGAAATAATAATAATAATAAAATGTTTAATGTATTTGCAATGTGTTTGTACTAAGGTTTGTCATGGGAGCTGGTGTACTCAGGGCCAGCTATGGAACACGTGTGTGAAGGCTTAAAGCCCGGCTGCTCCTACCAGATGCGAGTTTACTGCATGAGCGAGGGGGGGCAGAGCCCAGTGAGTCATTCAGCATCAGCACACGTGCACACAGTCGCGCATGCGACCTTGTGTTTTGCCACAGGAATTTTATGACTTTGCTGATCACTTACAATTTTAGTAGATCGCAAGTATACGGGTTCACAAAATTGCACCTGTTTTTTTTTAAATGCAAGTACCAAGATTCCTATTAAATGTAGAATACAGTGACATGTAATACCGATTTTATTATCTACAAATATTTTATCTAATTTAAAATGGATTTAAAATTACAATGCAGGATCACACCATTTCATCCAATATGTAAACAAGGACTCTCACTGTAGAACAATGTAGCTTCCTTATTGATAAATTTCTCGCCTGTTACATATACTGTAATTGTTAGAGCAGGCAGCAATGAATCTCACCACATCTTATGGTTGACCTGATGAATTTTACATGAATAATTCTACATATTCACTCTATTTACAGTGAGTTTTAATAGAAAATTGTCATTCAGTCAGTGTTCTATGTTGGGAGATTAGACCATGATTGCTGGTGTGTAAGTACAAGACAAAGCCCGCTAATCGATTAACCCTCCCTGCATGTGTCAGAGGATGTTTTTCTTAATTAGTTTAGTTCACAGACACTCTTCATTAATTTCTTCATCAGCTGTTAGTGCATGCATTTATTCATGATGGCGCTTGTAAAAAAACATGACTCATGGTGGTGAGATCCTGCCTTTTGGTGCAGCACAATGTGACATAACGCTCACATGTTTGCTTTTTGTCACAGAAGTTGAGAGTCTGAAAAAATACCTATTTTTTTCACTCACCAGACAACCTGTCTAACTTAATCCGTGGCATTGTAAGGAGTACAGCATATTTCTCTGTATGTTGCTGTGCCTTTGAATGATGCATTCACATTATCTCCTTTCTGCTCTCTTGTAGCCTTAATCAGTCTGATAAGCTGGTGAAAATGACAGTCTGTATCCAGTGTTTGTGTTGTGTGAAACAGCGGAGGGGGGTGAGATTGTCAATTAGTTTTTGTTTTCTGGGTCTGAAGTGGTGTGTTGTCTTCCCTTGCAAGCTGTCGGAGACCCTGCAGGTCCAGACTCCCGCAGTGCCCCCAGGGGCCTGCCAGCCCCCTCGGCTGGTGGGCAAGCCCAAAGCCAGGGAGGTGCAACTGCGCTGGGGTGAGTCATTCCTCTCCAACTCAGATCTGTGTGGGATGTATTCTAGCTTCTGTTGATGTATTTATTTGTCTAGTGAACTACTTCAGAGCAGTGAGCTTTGCAGGTTGTTTTATTTTGTTTTTTGTAGTTTTATCTTTGTGTATAAACTGTATTATTTTTCTCTTGAAAACCTTTTTTTAGTATATTGATTAATAAACACTAGTTGCACTTATTTCCTAGGTCCCCCTCAGGTAGACGGAGGCAGCCCAGTGTCCTGCTACAGTGTAGAAGTGAGTGGGCCGCAGTCTGAGGAGAGCTGGGAGGTTTACCAGGGTCCAGAGCTGGACTGCTCTGTGGGAGGCTTAATGCCTGGCAAAACCTACAGCTTCCGGCTCAAGGCAGCGAACAAGGCTGGGGTGAGAAAGACTGTCAAAACTGATCAAACAATAACGGGAGAAGGGACTGTGTTTGTTTTTTCTCTACAGGCTTTCAACACTCTTTCAATGAATATGATTGTAAAAACCTAATATGAAATTTGTTACTTGTATTTAAATTAAATATTTTTTGTTCTTCTCTACGGTTAGTTTGGATCTCTTTCGGAGCGCTGTGAGGTTACAACGGGCCCCGGGGCCCCTGAGCAGTGCAAGGCTCCTTCCACCACATGCAAATCCCCCAGCTGTGTTGTTGTGAGCTGGGAGGTAAAAACTCACATAGCACATTACTATTAAACTTTGCCATCAGTTTAAGTGCTGAAGGGAATTCTCAGTGGTGTTTTTCTCCTAAGGCCCCTCCGTGCAACGGAGCACCAGTGACAGAGTTTCGTCTAGAGTGGGGAGCTGCTGAGGGCAGCATGCAGGTGTGTTATAGTGGACCAGGTCTCAGCCATGAAATGAAGGGGCTGCTGCCTGCAACCAACTACTTCTGCCGAGTACAGGTGAGCACTATACGGATTTTCCACTGTTAAAATATACACCTAAAACTGATCTCACCTTACAATGAATAAACACCTCATGCATACCTTTACGAGTTTAAGCCCACAAAGCCATGACAATATTTGTGAAGTCCTCACTGGAACTGTGTAGATTTATACTAGTGTGTAGGAAACATCTTGAAAGATGAGATCTGGAACAGTCCCGCCTCACTTGTCCTGTCAGTTGAGGCACAGGTTTCAAGTAGGCTGATTTGCAGAAATTTATTCATTATGTGTACGAAATACATTTGTCATAAATCCGTATGTCACACCTCAGTAATTGTGTTTGTAATTGTTGCCGGCATGGTAAATTTTATCATGTCAACACGTTGATATTTATGACACTTTTACTACAATTGTCTACGGATTGTCAAATTTTAAAGGTTCCTTTGTGGGGTTAGTTCATTGGCAATGATTTGGAGAACATTTGTGAACTTAATTTTTGACTGTTTTTTTTTTATTAAGTAACGGTGTAGCAGGTGGTTGGTTTTTAGGATTTCCTATGTTGTTGGGCAGAGGTTTGATTGTGTGTGCTTGCCTGTAATGATTGGTTAACTAATGCCTGCAACATTAATAGCTCCATTACCAGTAATTATGTCTTAATTACATTTGGTTCAGTTGTTACAGTACGTCATCATGATGAACAGGCTTAGATAGCAGCAGGGTAGACTATGTCTCTGTTGTGCTGATGCACTGAATGAATTTTTGGATTGACCAATGAAACCGGCATTTGAGAGAGTGTGAAGAGACATGTTCTGGCATTAAAGCATTGGTTTTGTCCTTTGGGTCTGGTTCAGGCTGAATTTGCAGCCTCTTTTGTGGTCAAACAGGGAACTAAGGGAGGGACTCTAATTGCTTTTGGGTTATCACACGTGCATGTGTGTTTGTTTCCCCGTTTGCCACTATTGGTCCACACTACAGGCAGTACTTATCTAGTTCAAGTGCAAATACCATGCCTGAAAATAACAATCTGGTCAGGCTAAAACTAGTATTATAATAGTTGATAAAAAAAATCTAACCCATATGGTCATACTTTTTCATATATGTAATTTTATTTTTATTTTTTCAATTTGTGGCTTGGCTAATTACATTCTTGTTAGGACTTGTTGAAACCCTTACCGGTTATGTTTGCACTGGATCTCCATCTTGTGGTCAAACATTGATGTTACACTTGTGTCTTTTCATGTAAAAAGTCAGAGTTTATGTTGACATAATTAGTTGTCGCATCGGTCTTGCTGTTGTGCAGGCTGTGAATGTGGCTGGCGTGGGACCCTTCAGTGAGGCAGTTTTGTGCCAGACGCCCTGCTCCGTGCCTGCAGCCATCAGCAACATCTACGCGCTGAAGGAGTCCGAGCTCCAAAGGTACGAGACTCCAGTGGACGCAGATGAAGATGAGGAAGATGAGGATAGCGATTCCCGGCCACCACCACTTTACTCTCCATCCACCTGCCTGGGTATTTCCTGGGACCCCCCATGTGATCATGGCTCTGAGATCACATCTTACCTGATTGACCTCGGAGAGCGCCAGCCCATTGTTGTTGGTCCCGTCAACAAACACATCATCCAGCATCTGCAGCCTGACACCAGCTACAGGTCGGTGCTTCCTCATTGCATTACACTTGTTTGTAGCTTTCCCACAAATTTGTAGCTTTCAGGAGAGCTTTTAGTCAAGAAGACCTAACAGATTTGAAACTGTTAAGGTAAAGTGAAGCGAGCGTTTGGGGTGGTGAGTTTAAATACAAAGTCAATGCAAAGACGTGTAGAGCCACGATTTCCTGTCGGGCCGGTGGAAAGCGACGCGAGGGGCGTGGGGCCGGCGACGCGAAGGCAACGTGAAGGAATTCGCGTGAGTTGAATATTTTCAACTCAAGTGAAGAAGTCGCATGACACTGAGTCGTGATAGCCAATCAGTGTTGAGATTGTCCGTACGTCACCGAGGATTCAGAGCGTTGTGTGGAGAGGGCTGGGCAGAGCGGGGGATTGAAAATCTGCAGGCCGGCTGAGAGCTGCTAAACTTGGGGGAGAGGAGCCATTGGAGAAATAAACACCCGTAGTCGGTCGAGTTCGGCTCTGACATCTATGCTGTTTAGTCGCGGGAGGAGCTCGGAGGTAACTGTTTTTATTAAATTAGCTTTTTACTTTAGTTTTTGGGATTTCAAGGTTGATTTATCTTCACTAGAGCTTCTCAGCAGCTAATTTCCGTGCACATTCGATTCCAGAGTTGTTGTTAGCGTCGTTAGCTCTGTCGGACTACGACTTCATATTTATATAAAAACCGGACAAAGCTGGACATTACTTGGAGAAAAGAAAGTGAGGAGGTTGAACTACCTGGTGAGTTCAGAAAACATGTGTCTGTAAATTTATTCCAGCTATCATTGTACTTTACTGTGACCAAGTTAGCATAGCACAGCCCTGATAGATCCGAACTCCATTCAGAAAACAAACATTTTAGAAGTTTTTGTCCTGCTGTCTTGCTGGCAGACCTGACAAAGCATGAATTCATATGTTTAAGAACATACATGAAGAACATACATGAAGAACTACATGTTGTACTTATTTCGGCATCAGTTAATCCGTTTATTGCTATTTAATCACAGCAAAATATTTACTTTGGGTTCATACAGTTGTTGTAATGGCGAGTTGTGTTTATTCACCTTATCGCATTGAAAACGCCTTCTCGCGTTGTGTGTGAACACTTGCAGCGAATGTACTCACGCGAGGAAAGCATCGAGAGGTGAAAATTTGCGGTTGGTCTGAATGCAGCATAAGATCTCACTGTTCACAAGTCACAGAATGTGAGATAAATCAATTACACACAGACACCACACTCGTATAGTAACTCTGCCTGTACCAAAGGATGCCAAACGGGACAACTGAAGTAAATATAATTAGTTACACTTGGAAATCCAGGTTTTTCTGGACAGCACTGGCACTTGTTTAGAATACAGTTGAGCTGTCCAGACCTGATCCCAAACTTTTTGTTTTCACTAACCTACCATGGCTCAGCTAGTATCAGACTGGTGGCCTGTATTTTTCTGTGATTCAGGATTATAAAACGGGTGTATTTTATACAGGAAACTCATGTTATACAGAGTAAAATTAATTAAAATGCCCTTCATAGAGTCTTATTATTTATCTGAAATATCGTCCACACAAGGATGTTTTTTGTACAATTTTAATTATATGCTGTTAAGTCAACGCAGGACTGTGGCAGTCTGGAAGCTGTAGGACAGTGTTTTTTTACTCATGTTTTGGTTGTACAGATTGGCTTTGTAATGAAACAAAGGCCGCTGTTCATTAAAGCGCTGACTTTCAGCTTTTAGTCATTGTGTCAGAACCAGATACTGAGCTGTAACAGCATAAAATGACTACTTGGAGACCTTAACGTAGACTGAACACTAACTGATGAGATAAAAAAAAGCATGTTAATACTGTTTTGAAAGCCAGTAGTAGTGCTTAGATCAGCTCAGTACTTGCAGCTCTCTGATGTTGAAGTCTCTCTTCTTCCTCAGGCTCCGAATCCAAGCCCTGAACAGCCTGGGAACAGGCCCCTTTAGTCACACCTTTAAGCTGAAGACGAAGCCCCTGCCCCCGCAGCCGCCCCGCCTGGAGTGCACCGCCTTCAGCCACCAGACCCTCAGGCTCAAGTGGGGCGACGGCCCAGCCAAAGCTGCCACCTCAGACGCCCTACAGTATCAGCTGCAGATGGGGGACAAGAGCGGCAGGTCAGTGGCCCATTAGTCAGGCGAGGGGAAGTGACCTGACAAGAGATAAACCGATAAGAGAGGAGACTGGTGTTTGACCAAAAGCTTCAGATAACTGTATTGAGAAGGATGGGGCACATAGAAAGTAATGTACCAGACAGAGTACCTTTATAAGGAGACAGGAACTGATGATCTGCTTTATGCCTCTGTACTCTGTAATTTTTTTTTGATAGAGGAGTCACTCGTCTCGTTTGCTTTTTGTCATCTGTACCCTTTTGCTCATTAAATCCTTTCTGTCTCTCTTTTTTCATGTTCCTGTCATTGCAGATTTATAACCTTGTATAAAGGACCATGCCACACACACAAAGTCCAGAGGCTTAATGAGTCTACCTCTTATACGTTCCGCATCCAGGCCTTTAATGAGGCGGGCGAAGGGCCCTTCTCCAATGTTTACACATTCACCACCCCACGCTCTCCTCCAGCCCCTTTGAAAGGTATAGTGGCAGCCCTTTCTTTCCTTTTTCCTTCTTTCTCACTCTGTGTGGATCAGCTCTTATTAACTTTACAAACACTCACAGCTGACATAAGACAACCAGCGTGCTCAGCTTTTAACCTCTGTTGACCCAAGTTCGACTCGCATTTGATTACGATCCTGCGGCCCGAGATTCGCTTGTCGGCTGTCATCATGAGTCGGGGTGCTCAGCACTGTGGTCTGGTTTCAACCAGCCTCTGCAAAGCCTCTTTTGATCCTACGCATTGAAGTCAGTAATGAGGACGTGGGTTTTATTCTCAATGCGGCACCTCTTTAGAATCAGGCGGTCATGTGCCAGTTTGTTACTCAACACTGTGTGTCTCCCCACACAGTGAAGTAGACTCTTAACCATTAACTGTTTCAATTCACTAACAAGTTCAACACTAAGTTCAAACTAATATCGATTTCAAACCAAATAGAGTTGGTACTTTTTCCCAAAGTAGGTTTTCACACATCTCATTGGCAGTAATGTGGCACTGACCTTCACAGAGAACCTTAAATGAAAGGAAGTTCAGTTTTCTTGCGTTTTGGATTATAAGTCAGTCTAGCAAAGTCTGTCAGAGTTTTAAAATGGTGTCAGTGATGCCTAACAAGGCAGAGCTGTTGTTTTTACGAGCATTTCCACTTGTTAATATTATGATACATGAAGTAAACCTGTAGTAACTTGTAATTCCCCTCATTAGAAATCCTTTCTTGATCATACTAATTGATCTCTTGTTTTTAATTTGACTTTCAGTGGCAGAAGTTCAGTTTTGCTGACACTGCCAACCAATCACTGTACTTTTAATTAAATCGGCACTCTCTCCCTCCACCCTCCAGCCCCTAAAGTGGAGCGTCTGGACGACAACTCCTGTGAAGTCACATGGGAGACCCTGCCACCTATGAAGGGGGACCCGATCATCTACACCTTGCAGAGCATGATGGGAAACTCTGAGTTTAAACAGGTACTGACATTGTTGTTTGAAGGTTTAGTACTCCCTCTTTGAATCTTGTGTCCTTACCTGCGGACGACCTGCCATTCATCATAGCAGCCTTTTTATACAGATCAGGATACAGATGGATCTAGGGCTTTAATGTTTTCACCGTGGCCGTTGCAGCATCCTGTATTAGTCACCACTGGCTTGAAATTGCCCATTATGCAAAGGTCATTGATCCATGAGGTATCACAGGTGTCTAGCTCCTGCCAGCACATTCATCCTCTCAGTGGCCTTCAACCACGTTAACATGGAGTAATGGCCACTGCATGGATATGATAATCTCACCACATCATACTTGGTAATTGAATCAGGGAATTGACATATATGGTTTCCAAACCACATGAGTTTGTTCCCATTCTTATTGTCAATCTCAGTGGCCTAGACTTGAAAGCCCATTTTTAAGAAAGAGGTAATCTTTGCTGAGGATATGAGCTCCAGTGATAACGAAGCTAGTGTAGTTTGGCTTGTGAATAATAGACAGTTGAATAAATTTGGTTTTTGGTTACTGTTGGTTTGAAGCCCAATATAAAGACTGCTCGTACACTCCTCGAATAGCCTTTGTCTCTTCTATCTTTTTACTTTTCCAATTTATAAACAAGAAAACAGGGAATGTGTTAAATTCAATATTAGACGTACTTTTACATGTGAAATGAAAACTTATGTCACTCAGTAAAGAGAATGAGAGAAAGTTTCACTCTAGCAACACAACAGATCAGTTTCACAAGGCTCTCTTAAAAACTTGTGGATGTGTCAGCTGTGCGGACAGCTAAGGTGATGGCTTCCCACTTCATCCAACAAAAAAATCAGAAAGTAATCTGTAAAGTCTGTCAAAGCTGAAAGAGGAATATATAACTGATTTTGGCTTGAAAGAGCTGAAAGGCAACTTCATCCAGTTGGTCAGAAGCAGTAAGCGAGGAAGGATTTTGTTAGCTTTATTATCCAGTTAAAGTTCTATACAATTCAACACAGCAACCTAAAGTCACTCATATTTGTCATTAGGTTCAGGCAAGAAGATTCCATAATATTCAAGAAGTTGAATTTACTGAAAATTACAGTATTCCCTGATATTTTATGTGATACATTATTATATTATATATCATAAACATAGTGATGAAATGTATGGAAAGATAAAAGAACAGAGGTAATGTATATCTGCAGCTAAGAAAAAAGACCTTTCTCTTTCGGTCTTCAGTTTTTAATCACAATTGTCCTCTTCCCTCCTGTTCACAGGCTTACAAAGGCTCTGCCACATCCTTCCATGTCCAGAACCTGCAGCCCAACAGTGACTACCGTTTCCGGGTGTGTGCTATCAGGCAGTGCCAGGACGCCCCTGAGCTGAGTGGCCCCTACAGCCCTACAGTGACCCTCTCCCCTCAGCGGAATGAGGTGGCGGTGGGCGGTGGTTCGGCCAGCTCAGGGTCCAGGGCAGGCATGGAGTCCAACCGAGCAAGACGGAGTCTGACGGACGAGCAATGCGCTTTCCTTCTCCTCATGGTTTTTGCCGTAATCGCCATCCTCATCGCTTTTGTCATTCAGTACTTTGTCATTAAATGAGCAGTTTGTGCCACCCGGCTGCAGGGTTATAGCTTTATTCTTCTCCTCTCTCTCTGTTGCTTTGTATTTTTCATTTTGTACTTATTTTTTTTTCTTTGTCAACAGAGTAATTACATTAGCCGCATTGGGGGGCAGCAGGGGGAGGGCTGGTGAGTGAGAGCTGAATAGCAGTTAAAATTTGAAGATGTAACATCTAATTTTGCACCTGTGATAACCTTCCTGGATCACCTGCCTTTGTCACCCCACCCTAATTTTGTAGTATTTGTTGATCAGTTCAGATTTCTGTTCCATCATGATCAGCTTCCTGCGCAAAAGGAACTCAGAAAGATTAGGGATATGGTTTATTTTGGGGAGAGGGTTTTGGAGAAGTGGCGCTTTCAGTCAGTTAGTTGTTGATTATGTGTGTGTGTATATAGAAATAGTCATTATTTATATTTCCATTTATGTGTCCAGTATGAAACTGTTTTTGATAGATGTGTTCCAAAAATAGTATGTAGGTGTGTCAGTAGCCTATGTGCTATTTCATCCTGGGACCTGGTGGGCCAGTGTTTGCACAGTGGGGGTGTATGTGTTCAGATGTGTATACTGCATGTAGTTGGTGCCACAGAGTTACACAGCTGGGAGGGCTTCAGGGCCAGATGAAGGGACTTAACCCCCCGCTGGAGTTTAAGGGGTCTAGTGAGAGAATAAATGGAAATGAAAATCTTGTTCACAATATAGAACGCTCATTTAGCACTTTCCAACTTTTTTGATGTTCAGAATGTTTAAGGATGCAAAAATGACTGGAGAAATGTTAGTATATTTTTGTATAGTGAAGACACAAGGACCTGTAAGTTTGAGGAAAAAAAGCTTAGTATGAAGTTAGAAAACAAACAAAAACCAAACTAACAGTGAATTCTAATTATTTTTACTATCATATAGTTATACTGCTGCTTTACTCTGAAATATTGTTGTTCAGCACAAAAAAATGTATGCTTACCTGTATGTTTTGTTATTTTCTTTTTCCCCAGTAATTGATTTTGCACCTTAGTGAAAGAAAACCTTGACTGACTGCGTCTTGGTCTTGTGATGCATTTTATAGAACACACTTTGAGATTGTGCAAGCCCTACTTGTGTTTTTGGGTGTTTTAAAAGTTGTAGTACCACATAATGTGTCACTGAAACAGCTGATCTATCTCAGCAAAAAAAAAAAGAAAAAAAAAACAGAGGGGAAAAAAGTATGTACCAGTTGTTTCAGAGGCCTTAATTGGAGAGGAAAAAAATCTCGGGAGAATTTTCTTAATTTCTCAAGTTTGATGTTTTTCTTTTAGTGTTAGAAAACTCTAAAATGTGTTTTATTTACTTTTATTTTTGCAACATTAATTTGATGTTAGTAAACACGCGTAATCGAGAGAGATATTGAAAGTAGTTATATGTATTACTTGTGATTTATTTTGATTTCTTTTGTCGGGTCATACATGTGTGAAGTATATTTTTTTATAATATTGAAGTAATATAAGTTAAAACTCTCCAGAGAAAATGATAAATCCTGAGTACTCATGAATCATGGAACGCAAATGGCAGATACAAAATGTGTTATATCATGTACTTCCTGTGAATCTAAATTTGCCTTTTCTCTCTGTGTGTTAAGTATTCATAACAGATTGCTAACACTGAGTTTTCAGTGGTGATCTGGCTGTAGGGTCTAGTGTTGTTTGGTTTTGGGCAGGCAACTGCTGTTGCAACTGTAAAAATGAAATACAGGTACCTTGCAAAATACCTTGGATAATTACATGATTTGGTCTTTCAGACATTCTGCAAATGTCTTCTCTATGTCATTTAAAGAATTCAAATTCCTATTTTTGATAGCGATTGCAATGTGTGCCATTTTAACACCTCTTCACTCTAGGTTTATTGCCTTTGGTTGGGGAGATTAACAAAATGCTACAAAAATGAGTAAAATATGCACAAAAATAGAGACCATTTTTATGTAATTTTAATGTTTGCAGTTACCTCATACACCGTACATTCCAAAATGAAAATTTGTTATACTATACATACTACCAGACATATCACTTTAAAATGTTCGTTATGGGAAAAATGTATAATCATAGATATGTATTTAAAGTGTATCTGTATAGCCATGATATCTACAAAGGATCCATGCACAATAAAAGATTTATAATTCTTAATCATGTTTGAAGTTTGGGTATATATTTGTCTTTGGATTACTCAAATATAATATTGGCATGAAAATACTTTTTCCTGATTGGCTGCCAAATGTCTGCCAAAATTGCATCATAGGAAACTTTAAATGTTGTTCCAATCAACAGTTTAACCACTTCTCTATATTAATAACACAAAGTTAATCGTCTTTGTTGAGGTAATTGATCAAAAAAACAATTCACTGCTTCCCACTTCCTAAATGTGATGTGCTTTTCTCTGTCTTTTACCATTGTAAATGAAAAATTCTTGTGATTTTGGCTGTTGGACAGACAAACATTGTTTGAAGATGCCGCAGGCTCTGAGAAACCGTGATGGACATTTTTCACAAATTTCTGATGGCTTTCACTTATTCAAAAAATAACTGTAAAATTATTTAGTTATCAAAATAATGGTTAGATGCAGCCTTAATTGATAGCAATGGTATTTTCCTCCACTGATACTTTCTACCTAACCATGGTTTAACTCGAAAAATTAGAATATTGTGCAAAAGTTCATTTATTTCAATAATTTAACTTAAAAGGTGAAACTAATATATTATATAGACTCATTACATGCAAAGTGAGATATTTCAAGCCTTTATTTGACATAATTGCGATGATTATGGCTAACCGCTTATGAAAACCCCAAATTCAAAATCTCAGAAAATTAGAATATTGTGAAAAGGTTCACTATTTTAGGCTCAAAGTGTCACACTCTAATCAGCTAATTAATCCAAAACACATGCAAAGGGTTCCTGAGGCTTTAAATGGTCTTTCAGTCTGGTTCAGTGGAATTCACAATCATGGGGAAGACTGCTGACCTGACAGTTGCGCAGAAAACCATCATTGACACCCTCCACAAGGAGGGAAAGCCTCAAAAGGTAATTGCAAAAGAAGTTGGATGTTCTCAAA